>CM065903.1:74067500-74225000 GCA_033439115.1 Firmiana major | reverse complement strand
ATTAAAGACCTAAAACCCAAAACCCAAAACCCAAAACCTTACACGATAAACCTATAGCATAAAACCCTAGACCCAAAATCCTAAACCTTAAAAATCATAAAACTAAAACCCTAAACCCAACACCGTAAACCTTAAAAATCATAAAATTAAAATCACAAAAAGTTAGAAATAAAAAAAATGTAAGGAAAATAAGGACTTACTAATCCCTAAAAGCTAAACCTTAAAATCGTAAAATTAAAACCCTAGACCCAAAACCCTAAACCTTAAAAATCATAAAATTAAAACCCTTGTCCCAAAACACTAAACCCTAAATCGTACATCAAAAATCTATAGCATAAAACCCTAAACCCTAAGAAACGATCCATATAAACTGGCTCACATATGAGTAGACATACCAATCCGATTATCAGTGCATGTGTACGAGTGAAATTATTTTTGGAGCGTGTCATCATGTGCTAAAAGTAAAAGGCATGTAATTGTATGGGTTTCAGCTTAGCGATTCGCGTGCAGATGATTTAAGGTCCATAATCGTAAGATTAAAACCCAAAACCCTAAAATCGTGAAATTAAAACCTTTAACCGAAAAGCCTAAATCCTAAACCTTACACAATAAACCTATAACATAAAACCCTAGATTCAAAACTCTAAACCTTAAAAATCGTAAAATTAAAAAACACAAAATGTTAGAAATAAAAAAAAAATGTATGGAAGGCAAGGACTTACTAAACCTTAAAAACTAAACCCAAAAAATTGTCAAACAAAGATCTTAGACCCAAAACCCTAAACCTTAAAAATCGTAAAATTAAAACCCTAAACCCAAAACCCTAAACCCTAAACCTTATACCATAAACCTATAGCGTAAAACCCTAGACCCAAAAAAACGATCCACCCAAAATGGCTCACCTAAGAGAAGACAAACCAAACCAGTTATCAGTGAATGTGTACGAGTGAATTTTTTTTTTTAGCGTGTCATCACGTACTAAAACTTTAAGACATGTGATTATATAAGTAAGAGAGTTTCAAGTTAGTGATTTACGTGCACATAATTTATGGTCCATAATCATTAAATTAAAACCATAAACCCTAGAATCATAAACTTAAAACCATAGACCAGAAACCCTAGACCATAAACCTTACACCATAAACCTATCGCAGAAAACCCTAGACCTAAAATCCTAAACCTCAAATATCGTAAAAAAAAACACAAAAAGTTAGAAATAAAAAAATGAATGGATAATAAGGTCATACTGAACCTTAAAAGTTAAACCTTAAAATCGTAAAATTAAAACCATAGACCCAAAACCAAAACCCCTAAACCTTACACCATAAACCTATAGCATAACCCTAAACACTAAAAAATGATCCATCTAAATCGGCTCACCTAAGATTCGACAGACTAAACCGGTTATTAGTGGATGTGTTCGAGTGAAATTATTTTTAGAGCGTCCCATCACGTGCTAAAAGTTTAAGGCATGTGATTATATAAGTAAGAGGGTTTTAGATTAGTGATTCACGTGCATATGATTTATGGTCCATAAATGTAAAATTAAAACCCTAAACCGAAAACCCCAAATCATAAAGTCGTAAAATTAAAACCCTAGACCCAAAATGGAAAACCATAAACCTTACACCGTAAACCTATAGCATAAAAACCTAGACCCAAAACCATCAACCTTTAAAATCGTAAAATTAAAACTCTAGACACAAAACCCTAAACCCTAAATCTTACACCATAAACCTATAGCATAAAACCCTAAACCCTAAAAATCGATCCATCTAAACCAGCACACCTAAGAGTAGATAGACCAAATTGGTTATCAATGCATGTGTACGAGTGAAATTATTTTTCGAGCGTGTCATCACGTGTTAATAGTTTAAGGCTTGTGATTATACCAGTAAAAGGGTTTTAGGTTAGTGATTCACGTACAAATGATTTATGGTCTATAATCGTAAAATTAAACTCCTAAACCCAAAACCCAAAACCCTAAAACTATAAAAGTCTCAACCGTATCCACCTACTGTGGATGCTCTGAAAAATGGGAAATAATAAGGGGGTGACCTCACAGCTCAGTAAGAAAATTAGGCAAGTAAGTAGATAACCAAACTATCTACAAAATACCATGCTTATGCCTCGAAATCTTTTCATTACCCAATTGTATCTAAAGCATGCATCTCTCTCAAAGTTTTATTCAATATATATAGATATATAGATACAAAATATCAGTTATAAAACTGAAAATATGCTGGTTTAACAACCTCGTCATTATATGCATAAATATTGCATTTCTCATATAATTTCACACAATTCACATTTATTATGCTATTCATTTAAATCAAAATCATATGGCATTCATCATGTTTCAAACCATGGAAATTTGGGCCTTACCTATTCCTCGGGTTACCCTTTTCACAGTTCACAAACTCACATGTTCATATCATAAATCCATGTGATAATTCAATCAAGAAATGTTGATTCACATAGTATGAAAAGAAAATCGAGATAGGCGACAACATGTTCCGAGTGTATGATTATAACTCATTTTTCATGATCTCAGGCTACACAGTACTCGATGTGCGGGGTCTCACAATTGCTGTAACTGGAGGTGGTCAAATCCTAGCCGTCAGCTCATGACTCACTCTCATCGTGTACTCACGGTACAACGTACTTCATGTGACATACGCGGTACACAGTACTCCATGAACCTTATCTCAAAATATTGCACGTGTGAGCATATATATATATCGGTGCGACACACAGTCAGCACAGGCTCCCAACACGGCTGTTTCATGCTCTTTTCAAAATGGTACATGCGAGTAAACTCCCAACAAGGCCATATCAGAATATCACAACTCTAGTGTGAGCAATGCTCCCAACACTATGTCATGTGAAAACACGAGTATGAGCAAAGCTTCCAATACTCTATAATGTGTAATATATGAAAACTGAGTACGAGCTAAGCTCCTAGTACTTTATCATGTAAAATCGAGTATGAGCATAGCTCCCAATACTCTATAATGCATCAATCACAATCTGAGTACGAGCAATGCTCCCAGTGCTCTAACATGCAAACACGTATTTAAAAATTAGTTCGAGTATAGCTCAAGTACTATGTGATGCATATCTCAAAATATAGTGCGAGTAATCTCTAGCACTTATGGTTTTCACACAAAAACCTGATAGATGGCTATTCAAATCACAATTCACCCAATTCAAATCAAATAAGCACTCAAATGTGCATGTTTTCGTATATACATGAAAACATTTGCCATTGTATCATGCAAAATCATGAATCTTAGTCTCATCATGCTTCTAAGGTATTTTCACCCTATTTTTGGATAAAACACACTTATCCTTTGTATTCACAATCATCATAAGATGCCTATTCAAGGGATTTCATAAAGCATATAATATCGAATGCTATTCAAAATAAGTGGAGTCATCTCTAGCTACTCACGAGATTCCTTTACCTACGATCACGTCAAGTGACCTCTCTTCCTCGGTGCTGCTTGCTCTCGCAGTCCGATCAGCTCCCAATGTGATTTTCAAAGCTATTATATGGATTTACGTTAGTATACCGTATTATACTTATTTCATTTGCTAACTCTTTATTGAATACATCAATCACACCATTTCCCCCATTTTGGTGTCATGCCATATTTTCCTTATGGCATGACATACTTATGTTATAGGTTTATGGTGTAAGCTTTAGGGTTTTGGGTTTTGTGTCTAGGTTTTTAATTTTACGATTTTTAAGGTTTAGGGTTTTGGGTCTAGTGTTTTAATTTTACGATTTTATGATTTAGTTTTTAAGGTTTAGTAAGTCCGTATTTTCCATACATTTTTTTTATTTGTAACTTTTTGTGTTTTTTTAATTTTATGATCTTTAAGGTTTAGGGTTTTTGGTCTAGGGTTTTATGCTCTCGGTTTATGGTGAAAGGTGTAGGGTTTTGGTTTTGGGTTTAAGGTTTTAATTTTATTATTTTTAAGATTTAGGGTTTAGGTCTAGGGCATTACGCTACAGGACTATGGTTTAGGGTTTAGGGTCTAGAGTTTTATGCTATAGGTTTACGGTGTAAGGTTTAGAGTTTAGGGTTTTGGGTCTAGAGTTTTAATTTTACGATTTTTAAGGTTTAGGGTTTTGGGTCTGGGATATTATGCTATAGGTTTGCGGTGTAAGGTTTATGTTTTTCTATTTTGGGTCTAAGGTTTTAATTTTATGACTTTAGGGTTTGATGCTTTGGGTTTAAGATTTTAATTTTACTGTTATGGACCATAAATCATATGCACGTGAATCACTAACCTAAAACTCTCTTACTGATATAATCACATGCCTTAATCTTTTAGCACGTGATAACACGCTCCAAAAAAAATTCACTAGTGCACATGCATTGATAACCGGTTCGGTCTGTCTACTCTCAAGTGAGCCGATTTATATGGATCTGTTTTTAGGGTTTAGGGTTTTACACTCTACGTTAATGGTGTAAGGTTTAGGGTTTAGGGTTTTAATTTTACGATTTTTAAGGTTTTAGGGTTTAGTTTTTAATGTTTTGTAAGTCCTTACTTTCCATACATTTTTTTATTTCTAACTTTTTGTGTTTTTTAAGTTAATGATTTTTAAGTTTTAGGGTTTTGGATCTAGTGTTTTATGCTCTAGGTTTATGGTGTAAGTTTAGGGTTTAGAGTTTTTGGTCTAGGGTTTTAATTTAACGATTTTTATGGTTTAGGAATTTGGGTCTAGTGTTTTATGCTATAGGTTTATGGCATAAGGTTTAGAGTTTTGGGTTTTAGGTCTAGGGTTTTAATTTAACGATTTTACGGTTTAGGGTTTTAATTTTACGATTATAGACCATAAATCATCTACACGTGAATCACAAACCTGAAACCCTCTAACTCATATAGCCACATGCCTTGAACTTTTAGCACGTGTTGACATGCTCCAAGAATAATTTCACTCGTACACAACCACTGATAACCTGTTTCATCTGTCTGCTCTTAGGTGAGCCGGTTTAGATGGATCATTTTTTCGGGGATAGGATTTTATGTTATAGGTTTATGGTGTAAGGTTTTGGGTTTTGGGTTTTAGGTCTAGGGTTTTACTTTTACGATTTTTAAGGTTTACGGTTTTATGTCTAGGGTCATAATTTTATGATTTTAGGGTTTATTTTTTAAGGTTTAGTAAGTCCTTATATTTCATATTTTTTTTTATTTCTAACATTCTCTGCCTTTTAATTTTACGTTTTTTAAGGTTTAGGGTTTTGCGTCTAGGGTTTTATGTTATAGGTTTATGGCGTAAGGTTTAGTGTTTTGGGTCTAGGATTTTAGTTTTACGATTTTAGGGTTTAAGATTTGAGTTTAAAGTTTTAATTTTATGATTATGGACCATAAATCATCTGCACGTGAATCACTAACCTGAAACCCTCTTACTTATATTATCACAAGCCTTAAACTATTATTACGTGATGACACGCTTGAAAAATAATTTCACTTGTACATTTGCACTGATAACCGATTTGGTCTGTCTAATCTTAGGTGTGTCGGCTTAGATGGAACGGTTTTTAGGGTTTAGGGTTTTATGCTATAGGTTTATGGTGTAAGGTTTTGGGTTTTGGGTTTTGGGTCTAGGTTTTTAATTTTATGTTTTTTAAGATTCAGGGACTTGGGTCTAGAGTTTTAATTTTACGATTTTAGAGTTTAGTTTTTAAGGTTTAGTAAGGCCTTTTTTTCTAAAATTTTTTTTATTTGTACCTTTTTGTCTTTTTAATTTTACGATTTTTAAGGTTTTGGGTTTTGGGTCTAGGGTTTTATGCTATAGGTTTATGGTGTAAGGTTTTGCGTTTTGGGTCTAAGGTTTTCATTTTATGAATTTTAAGCTTTGGTGTTTTCGTTCTAGGGTTTTAGGCTAGAGGTTTATGGTGTAAGGTTTAGGGTCTAGGGTTTTATGCTATAGGTTTACTATGAAAGGTTGAGGGTTTACTGTTTTGGGTCTAGAGTTTTAATTTTACGATTTTTAAGGTTTAGGGTTTTAGGTCTAGGGTTTTAAGCTATAGGTTTATGGTTTTCTGTTTTTGGTCTAAGGTTTTAATTTTACGACTTTAGGGTTTTGGGTTTTAGGTTTTGGATTTTGGGTTTTAATTTTACTGTTATGCACCATAAATCATCTGCACACGAATCACTAACCTAAAACCCCCTTACTCATATAATCACATGCCTTAAACTTTTAGAATGTGATGGAACGTTCCAAAAATAATTTCAGTCATACACATGCACTGATAACCAGTTTAGTCTATCTAATCTTAGGTGAGCCGAATTAGATAGATCATTTTTTAGGGTTTAGGGTTTCATGCTATAGGTTTATGGTGTAAGGTTTATGATTTTGGGTTTTGGTTCTTGGGTTTTAATTTTATGATTGTTAAGTTTTAGGGTTTTAGGTCAACGGTTTTAATTTTACAATTTCAAGGTTTTGTTTTTATGGATTAGTAAGTCCTTATTTGCAATACATTTTTTTATTTCTAACTTTTTGTGTTTTTTTATTTTACAATTTTTAAGTTTTAGGGTTTTGTGTCTACGGTTTTATGATATAGGTTTATGGTGTAAAGTTTAGGGTTTAGAGTTTTTGGTCTAGAGTTTTATTTTTACGATTTTTAAGATTTAGGGTTTTAGGTCTATGGTTTTATGCTATAGGTTTATTGTGCAAGGTTTAGGGTCTAGGGTTTAAAATTTATGATTTTAGGGTTAGGGTTTTAATTTTACGATTATGAATTATAAATCATCTGCACGTGAATCACTAACTTGAAACCCTCTTACTTATATAATCACATGCCTTAAACTTTTAGTACTTGATGACACACTCCAAAAATAATTTCACTCGTAGACATGCACTGATACCGGTTTGGTCAGTCTTCTCTTAGGTAAGCCAATTTGCGTTGATCTTTTTTTAGGGTCTAGGGTTTTATGATATAGGTTTATGGTGTAAGGTTTAGGGTTTTTGTTCTAGGGTTTTAATTTTACGATTTTTAAGGTTTAGAGTTTTGGGTCTAGGGTCAAAAATTTATGATTTTAGATTTTACTTTTTAAGGTTTAGTACGTCCTTACTTTCCAAACATTTTTTTTCCTAACATTTGGTGTTTTTTAATTTAATGATTTTTAAGGTTTAGGGTTTTAAATCTAGGGTTTTATGTTATAGGTTTATTGTACAAGGTTTAGGATTTAGGGTTTTAGGTTTTAGGGTTTTGAGTTTAGGGTTTTAATTTTACAATTATAGACCATATATCATCTGCACGTAAATCACTAACCTGAAACTCTCTTACTCATACAATCACATGCCTTAAACTTTTAGCACGTGATGACACGCTACAAAAATAATTTCACTCATACACATGCACTGATAATCGATTTGGTCTGTCTACTCTTATGTGAGTCGGTTTAGATGTATCTTTTTTTTGGGTTTAGGGCTTTGTGCTATAGGTTCATGGTGTAAGGTTTAGGGTTTTAATTTTACAATTTTTTAGATTTAGGGTTTTAGGTATAGGGTTTTAATTTTATGATTTTAGGGTTTAGTTTTTAAGGTTTAGTAAGTCGTTATTTTTCATACATTTTATTATTTCTAACATTTTCTGCTTTTTAATTTTACGATTTTTAACGTTTAGGGTTTTTCGTCTAGGGTTTTATCCTACAGGTTTATGGTGTATGGTTTGGGGTTTTGGGTCTAGGGTTTTACTTTTACGATTTTAAGGTTGAGGGTTTTGGGTTTAGGGTTTTAATTTTACAATTATGGACCATAAATCATCTGCATGTGAATCACTAATCTGAAACCCTATTACTTATATAATCACAAGCCTTAAATTATTAGCACGTTATGACACACTCGAAAAATAATTTCACTCATACACATGTACTGATAACCGATCTGGTCTATCTACTCTTAGGTGTGTCGATTTTGATGGAACGATTTTTAGGGTTTAAGGTTTTATGTTATAGGTTTATGGTGTAAGGTTTACTATTTTGGGTTTGGGGTCTAGGTTTTTAATTTTACATTTTTTAAGGTTTAGGGTTTATTGTCTAGGGTTTTAATTTTATGATTTTAGGGCTTAGTTTTTAAGGTTTAGGAAGTCTTTTTTTTTCCATACATTTTTTATTTGTACCTTTTTGTGTATTTTAATTTCATGATTTATGGTTTAGGGTTTTGGGTCTAGGATTTTATATTATAGGTTTGTGGTGTAACGTTTAGGGTTTTTGGTCTAGAGTTTTAATTTTACGATTTTTAAGATTTAGGGTTTTAGGTTTAGGGTTTTATGCTACAGATTTATGGTGTAAGGTTTACGGTCTAGGGATATATGTTATAGGTTTACGATGTAAGGTTTTAGGTTTTGGGTTTTGGGTCTAGAGTTTTAATTTTACGATTTTTAAGGTTTAGGATTTTAGGTCTAGGGTTTTAAGGTATAGGTTTATGGTGTAACGTTTATAGTTTTCTATTTTTGGTCGAGGGTTTTAATTTTACGACTTTAGGGTTTAGGATTTTAATTTTACTGTTATGCACCATAAATCATCTGCACATGAATCACTAGCCTAAAACCCTCTTACTCATATAATCACATGCCTTAAACTTTTAGTACGTGATGGCATCCTCCAAAAATAAATTCACTCGTACACATGCCCTGATAATCGGTTTGGTCTATCTAATCTTAGGTGAACTGGTTTAGATAGATCATTTTTTAGGGTTTAGGGTTCTATGTTATAGTTTTATGATGTAAGGTTTATGGTTTTGGGTTTTGGGTTTTGGGTTTTGGGTTTAGGGTTTTAATTTTACGATTGTTACGGTTTAGGGTTTTGGGTCTACGGTTTTAATTTTACGATTATAAGATTTAGTAAGTCCTTATTTTCCATACATTTTTTATATCTAACTTTTTTGTGCTTTTTGATTTTATAATTTTTTACTGTTTAGAGTTTTGTGTCTAGGGTTTATGCTACAGGTTTATGGTTTAAAGTTTATGGTTTTTGGTTTAGGGTCTAAGGCTTTATTTTTACGATTTTTAAGATTTAGGGTTTTAGGTCTAGGGTTTTATGATATAGGTTTATGGTGTAAGGTTTAGGGGCTAAGGTGTTGTTAACTTTGCGATTTTAGGGTTTAGAGTTTTGGGTTTAGAATCTTTAATTTTATGATTATGGACCATAAATAATCTGCACGTGAGTCACTAACTTGAAACCCTCTTACTTATATAATCACATGTCTTAAACTTTTAGTACGTGATGACTCACACCAAAAATAATTTCACTCGTACACATGCACTGATAACCGGTTTTGTCTGTCTACTCTTAGGTGAGCCAGTTTGGGTTTATCTTTTTTTAGGGTCGAGGGTTTTATGATATAGGTTTCCAGTGTAAGGTTTTGGGTTTTGGGTTTTGGGTCTAGGGTTTTAATTTTACAATTTTTAAGGTTTAGGGTTTTAGGTCTAAGGACATCATTTTACGATTTTGGTGTTTAGTTTTTAAGGTTTAGTAAGTCCTTACTTTCCATATATTTTTTTTATTTATAAAATTTGTGTTTTTTAATTTTATGATTTTTAAGGTTTAGGGTTTTGATTCTAGGGTTTTATGTCACGACCCTTTTTGATTCTCTTTAACCGAAAATCACTATAAATGTTTCGCGTTTTACTGTTACCTTACCCGGTCGTGAACAAACTCACCACATACAGTTGGGCTGTGAGTCAATAATAATCACCACTTACCATTCATCCACAATTAATAAAAACGATGTCATATATTCGAAATTAAATCATTGACTTATACAGAACATGTTTACAGACATCTACATCCCCCATAATTACAACTCAATCATTACATTGTTTAGATATAAAAAGAATCCTGTGTATATACCTTTCGGCGATGGAAGCAGCGGATGTCCAAAAACACAATGCCTCAGTCCTCACTGGGCTACTATGTACGCTCTGTAGGAGGGGAAAAATAGAGAGGGATGAGCAACCACACGCTCAGTAAGGCAATAATGCAAACTTAGTAGATAACTACTCTATCTACATGCTAATAGTGTATGCATAAATCATTTATAGTTCAGAGCATGAGGAAAACAAAACTATGCCATATGCGTATGTCAATAATGCAAGCATGAGCAAAACAACTTGGTACCTAATAGTCTCCCCTCAATTCTTACTGGAAATGATTGATTTTAGAGAGATAAACTTAGGTTTGGGGTGAAAAATGGAAGGGTGATGTTGTTTTCCCGAAATTTTCAGATTTCAGCGCTCCTTTTATAGAAATAGCTTGAGGAGATCGATCTGCACTTGGAGGAGATCAATCTCATCCCCTTAAATCCCTCTTTTTCACGGCATTTTAAGCATGAGATCAATCTTTTAAAGCTTGAGATCGATCTGCCGCCAAACAGAGAGCTAAGGAGATCGATCTGTATGCTTCAGGATCGATCTTTTCATTACAGAATACTTAGGAGATCGATCTGGCCTCATTGGAGATCGATCTGCTCTATTCCATTGCTCAAATAAGAGCATTCTGGCTCTTCCAAATCGATCTCTCATCCTATGAGATCGATTTGGCCTTCATACTTTTCAGATTTTTTTCAGTTTTTCTGCAGCAACTCACACCAAAACACCCTTAATCTGCTGTCATAGCCATTTTCTCATCCATCCACCTTTATGACTCGAAAATGGCATCCATTCATACCTTATGCATATTGAAACTTGTGTGCATTCATTGTATATCCAAAGGTATACTATATAAAACCAAATGAAAGCATTTATATTCATACAACTTTCTTCCATTTACCACAATACTCATTTTGAGTTTCAATCACATTCCTTACATATAAAAGTTCATTTCTTCATATTCATATAAAATGGAACTTGTGTGTACATTACAAAATCATACTACCATTATTTACATTGAATCAATGGACTTACACCACTTATGCTTTACATTACAAGTCCATTCACATTAATTGATCCAATTACACACGTTACAACCATACATATACGAGGTCTCACATTTTATGCTATAGGTTTATTGTGTAAGGTTTGGGATTTATGGTTTTACGTCTAGGGTTTTAATTTTACGATTTTAGGGTTTTAATTCTACGATTATGGACCATATATCATCAACACGTGAATCACTAACCTGAAACCATCTTACTCATACAATCACATGTCTTAAACTTTTAGCACGTGATGACACGCTCCAAAAAATAATTTCGCTCGTACACATGCACTTATAATCGGTTTGGTCTGTCTACTCTTAGGTGAGCTGGTTTATATGGATCATTTTTTATGGTTTGGGGTTTTTTGTTATAGGTTCATGGTGTAAGGTTTATGGTTTTGGGTTTTGGGTCTAGAGTTTTAATTTTACGATTTTTAAGGTTTAGGGTTTTGGGTCTGGGTTTTAATTTTACGATTTTAGGATTTAGTTTTTAAGGTTTCGTAAGTCCTTATTTTTCATACATTTTTTTTATTTCTAACTTTTTGTGTTTTATAATTTTATGATTTTTAAGGTTTAGGGTTTTGGGTCTAGGGTTTTAAGCTTTAGGTTTAGGGTTTTAGGTTTTAGGTCTAGGGTTTTAAGCTTTAGGTTTAGGGTTTTAGGTTTTAGGTCTAGGGTTTTCATTTTACAATTTTTAAGATTTAGGGTTTCAGGTCTAGGGTTTTACGCTAGAAGTTTATGATGTAAGGTTTAGGGTCTAGGGTTTTATGCTATAGGTTTACGGTGTAAGGTTGAGGGTTTTGGGTTTTAGGTCTAGAGTTTTAATTTTACAATGTTTAAGGTTTAGGGTTTTAGGTCTAGGGTTTTAAGCTATAGGTTTATGGTGTAAGGTTTATGGTTTTCTATTTTTGGTCTAAGGTTTTAATTTTACGACTTTAAGGTTTAGGGTTTTAATTTTACTGTTATGCACCATAAATCATTTGCACGTGAATCACTAACCTAAAACTCTCTTACTCATATAATCACATGCCTTAAACTTTTAGCACGTGATGGAACGCTCCAAAAATAATTTCACTCATACACATGCACTGATAACCGGTTTGGTCTATCTAATCTGAGGTGAGCCGGTTTAGATAAATTATTTTTTAGGGTTTAGGGTTTAATGCTATAGGTTTATAGTGTAAGGTTTATGGTTTTGGGTTTTAGATCTTGGGTTTTAATTTTACGACTATTAAGGTTTAGGGTTTTAGTTCTACGGTTTTAATTTTACGATTTTAAGGTTTACTTTTTAAGGATTAGTAAGTCCTTATTTGCAATAATTTTTTTTTATTTCTATCTTTTTATGTTTTTTTATTTTAAATTTTTTAGGTTTAGGGTTTTGTGTCTAGGGTTTATGCTATAGGTTTATGGTGTAAAGTTTAGGGTTTAGGGTTTTTGGTCTAAGGTTTTATTTTTATGATTTATAAGATTTAGGGTTTTAAGTCTCTGGTTTTATGCTATAGGTTTATGGTGTAAGGTTTAGGGTCTAGGGTTTTGGGTTTAGGGTTATAACTTTACAATTTTAGGGTTCAGGGTTTAGGGTTTTAATTTTACGATTATGGCTTATAAATCATCTGCACTTGAATCACTAACTTGAAATCCTCTTACTTATATAATCAAATGCCTTAAACTTTTAGTACGTGAAGACACACTCCAAAAATAATTTCACTCGTACAATTGCATTAATAATCGGTTTGGTCTGCCTACTCTTAGGTGAGCCAGTTTAGGTTGATCTTTTTTTTGGGGTTTAGGGTTTTATGATATAGGTTTATGGTGTAAGGTTTAGGGTTTTGGTTCTAGGGTTTTAATTTTACGATTTTTAAGGTTTAGAGTTTTGGGTCTAGGGTCATAATTTTACGATTTTAAGGTTTAGTTTTTAAGGTTTTGTAACTCCTTACTTTCCATATTTTTTATTTCTAACATTTTGTGTTTTTTAATTTTATGATTTTTAAGGTTTAGGGTTTTGAATCTAGGGTTTTATGTTATAGGTTTATTATGTAAGGTTTATGATATAGGGTTTTAGGGTTTGGGGTTTTGGGTTTAGGGTTTTAATTTTACGATTATGGACTATATATCTTCTGCACGTGAATCGCTAACCTGAAGCCCTCTTACTCATACAATCACATGCCTTAAACTTTTAGCACATGATGACACGTTCCGAAAATAATATCACTCGTACACATGCACTGATAATCGATTTGGTCTATCTACTCTAAGGTGAGTCGGTTTAGATGTATCATTTTTTAGGGTTTAGGGTTTTATACTAAAGGTTCATGGTGTAAGGTTTACGGTTTTAATTTTACGATTTTTAGGTTTAGGGTCTTAATTTTACGATTTTAGGGTTTAGTTTTTAAGGTTTAATAAGTCGTTATTTTCCATACATTTTATTATTTCTAACATTTTCTGTTTTTTAATTTTACAATTTTTAAGGTTTAAGGTTTTGCGTCTAGGGTTTTATGCTATAGATTTATGGTGTAAGGTTTAGGGTTTAGGGTCTAGGGTTTTACTTTTACGATTTTAGGGTTGAGGGTTTTGGGTTTATGGTTTTCATTTTACAATTATGGACCATAAATCATCTGCACTGAATCACTAACCTAAAACCCTCTTACTTATATAATCACAGGCCTTAAAATATTAGCACGTTATGACACGCTCGAAAAATAATTTCAATCGTACACGTGCACTGATAACCGGTTTGGTCTATCTTCTCTTAGGTGTGTTGGTTTAGATGGAACAGTTTTTAGGGTTTGGGGTTTTAAGCTATAGGTTTTTTGGGTAAAGTTCAGGGTTTTGGGTCTAGGGTCTAGGTTTTTAATTTTAAGTTTTTTAAGGTTTAGGGTTTTGTGTCTAGGGTTTTAATATTACATTTTTAGGGTTTAGTTTTTAAGGTTTAGTAAGTCTTTTTTTCCATACATTTTTTTATTTGTACCTTTTTGTGTTTTTTAATTTTACGATTTTTATGGTTTTGGGTTTTGGGTTTTGGGTTTTATACTATAGGCTTTTGGTGTAAGGTTTTGGGTTTTGGGTCTAGGGTTTTAATTTTACGATTTTTAAAATTTAGGGTTTTAGGTCTAAGGTTTTATGCTACAGGTTTATGGTGTAAGGTTTAAAGTCTAGGGTTTTAGGTCTAAGGTTTTATGCTACAGGTTTATGGTGTAAGGTTTAAAGTCTAGGGTTTTATGTTATAGGTTTACGGTGTAAGGTTTTGGGTTTTGGATCTCGAGTTTTAATTTTACGATTTTTAAGGTTTAGGGTTTTAGGTCTAGGGTTTTGTAACGACCCTTGACCTTGAAAATTTCGAGGAATTTTTTTTTTTGAAAATTTGAATTCCTACTTATTCCTTCATTCACTTAAACTGTATTCTTGTTTAGTGTCGTTTCTTTTATTTTACTTATTCATCAATAATTATACTTAAATTAAATTTTACATGTAACTGGCCGTTAGAAATTTCGACAGTATAATGGCTTATATATAAGCCTACCCACCTACAAATCAAACGCTTTAACAATCTTAGATATCCACAACTATCAAACATGCTTCCCAATTTGCATCATCAAGCCATCATATATCCATTCCAACTAAGATTAGTACTTCAATATTAATTCTCAAAAGAGATATTCTTTACATTTGTTTTCTTACAAATTACATCCCAATAAAATAATTCAATTATATGTTTGTGCTCACAAAATGTGTCTGGTAAAGGAATACAATTGTATACATCTGCTTATACAAAAAGTAGCCTAGGGTAGCTCTTTCCACCAGCCTACGTCGTGTACGCGGCAGGTAGCGTCTATAGATCACTACAAATAATTTGAAAAGTAGAGAGGTGAGCTTTCGAGAAAAAGCCCAGTAAAAAATGCATTTAAAATGATCATGGTGGCAGAATCACACTGAATGCATGATAAAAATAAAAGATAGCATTTCTTTACAAATATCACATAGCTTCCAAAATGCGTAAATGGAAAACATAATCAATAGAAATATAATTTTGAGGTAACAAATCTACTCAGTTACATCAAAATCTTTCGAGACATACAAAACTTCAGAATCATTCAAAACCCATAGAACTTCAAAAGCATAACTGATGCATAAACATGTATCGAAGGATCAAAATCTTATAACATAGTTCATATCTGATGGAGACTAGGCTAACTTATAGGATTGTCATGCAATGATAACATAGTCATCCCCCGTAGAGGGAAATCATAAACATGGTCATAGCAAGGTTGTAGACATGATCAAGTTCGTACAGCAATTCAATCACACCCGAAGGCGAAATTCTTATACGCCATAAGGGCGCGCATGACAAAAATACATTGATCGTGTGACACTTTGCATCTGTAAGACCCAAAAGGTGGCCCCCACAGTCACATAGACTGTGTGACACTTTGCTCCCACAGAACCCAAGAGGTGGCCCCCACGATCGCATGTCATTGTGAACCGCGTGGCACTTTGCTCTCGTCGGACTCAAGAGGTGGCCCCCACAATTCCACTATACATTGTCTTTTCATCTCAAAACAGAGTTTTCAAAATCTTTCTTGGGTTTTATAGCCCATAAACTCATGCCGAGTAATAAAATCAAATTTCTTGTAATCTGAAAACTCTTTCATAAGGAGAAAAACTGTGTGGCACTTTGTTCCCGCAGGACTCAAGAGGTGGCCCCCATAATCACCTTTCGAAAACAAATTTCTTTTCTTAAGCATGTGTTCACATACCAAATTTTATTTCTTTAAAAAAAAATGAAATCAATTCATACGTAAGTCGAAACCGTAACATTTATTCAAAAATCATGCTCGAACCTATACATTTAATTTCATATGGCATTTCTTTATTTCGAGAACACGACCAAATAAAACTTAGGTTTAATAGGTGTAAGGTTTGTTTTACAATCAAGGGCTGCATGAGAAGGCTCGAAAACATATAAATAAATCGGAATCTAAGGGTAGGAATACCATTACCATCTTAAATTACACCCCTTACCTCAATTTATCGGAAGTACCAATTCGAGTAATGACGCCTCTAAGTATCTCCCTTAAATCCTTCTACGATTCTCCTACATCATAACTCATATTTTTTTTTTTTAGTATCATATATAATTTCTTGAGTGGTTTACAACGTTTCAAAATCGTGACCTCATTCATCCAGAAAATATATTTGAAATCTAATTTCTAACTTCTCAATATCGCCCAAAAAGTACACATTTTATAAAACATGTTCAGTCTGATGGACCTCATTAATTTTCTTCTTCATTCCTACTCCATCATACATATAAAATAATTAATTCTACCACAAATTCTATAGTTGTCTTCTCCATTGACTAGTCCTTCCTCTTACCAATTTATATAATTTCCTTCCTACTACCATATTATGTGTGTGCACAATTGTACATACATAAGCAAAGACATTTTATATACATTTGCACATATATCGATACACACACGTACATAAACCAATATATATATGTATATTTCTTATTATTATTTTTTATCCACTTCTTCCTCCCATTCCATTTTCATCTCAACATTTAACCCCAATTTTTTTGATAATTCAACTCATAATATTAAATTCCTTGTCTAATTCTTAAATCCACAATTGTCCAATTAACCCTAGTTTTCAAATTTCTTCACAACTAAAATTTAAACTAATTCATACAACAATCATGCTTTCATAATGCAATTTACATAGAAATTTGACTAGATAAACTTTAGATTTTTACCTAGGAGTCACTGTGCCACAATGGGGAAATAGCAACTAGATATTTTTTTTGTATTAATTTTTTTTTGGAATACTACCACCGTAGGTGTACTATGGCATCGGAGGGAGCAGGGGATGGCTGGAAGGGTAGTTGGATGGTCGTCGGGGATCATCGGTTCACGGTTTTGTCACCTGCAGTTGGTGTTTCACGAAAACAAAGGGGTTCTCGGCTTGAGCTCTCGGTTCGACGAGGGGAAGAAGGGAAAGGGAAAGGGAAAGGGCTGTCAATTTCGGGGTGGAGCTGGGGTCGCCGACGGTAAGGTGAAACGAAGCCGAAGTGAGGGAGGGGAAAGAGATCGGGTTAGCATAAGGGAGCGAGCGAGAGTGAGGGGGAAAAATGGGTAGACGATCGCGCGATCGAATTTCTTTATATATATATATATTTAAATACATTTTCTTTTAATTTATCAAATATATTTTTTTTGTGACCCATTTTCATTAAATTTACCTTGTTTGTAGTGAAAATATTTCTATTTCTATTTTATTTTATTTTATTTAATCCTAGTGAAACCTCAAATAAAATTTTTCATAAAATTTTCAACTAATAATCTAAAATTCCACAATATGACTATACTTGCATTTGCTCCTCACCTCTTGTATTTTGGGCTCTCAGCCATTCCCGAGTTTCTCAACTCACATACTTCTCGAGCCCTACAACGAATATTTTCGTATTACCATTAAGAATCTTTCATTAAATTTATTTTATTATCTAATTAAATATAAAAATTTTATGGAGTTTACACTACGAGGTAAGGGGTGTAATTTAGCTTAATTCTGACCTATTTATGTTCATGAAATGATTTATAAAACATAATTATGTTCATGAAATGATTTACGAAACATATTCATATTTATGAATTATTAAAAAGCATAATTATGTTCATGAAACAATTTGATGAAGCATATTATATTCTATGAAATGATTTATGAAGTATGAAACACATGAATATTTTATAATTTTTTATATGATTTTATATTCATGTTTCATAAGAACTTTTAATAAATTTGAAAGTACGCAAATAAATAAAAAGAGATTTTGAGACTATAAGACTATTATATGCATGGCTACTACTCGTGGCGCTCCAGCTCCGCCACTTGAGATGTCGATACGTAGGACCCTTATAACGCTTGTCTTCACCTGTGTGGTGGTTGACTAGCTACTCGTGGTTTATGATGATGATTTCTGGTAGTATCTCGTGCTCGCGCAGCACGCATGTATGTCTCCCGCAGGGTGAGTGTCATTGGTGCCCGTGCCCTAACTATGTGCTAGTGTAAATTATGATGCTTCGATACTACCCAGGTTTATGATTTGTTGTACGATCCCGATCCAGTCTACAGCTCCCACCATGACCATCGGTATGATTATAACCCTCTACAGAGGATGACGTATGATGATTAACTCAGATATAGCCTAGTCTCCACGTTTTGATGATGATGTCTTTATGAAAAAAGTATGATGATGATTCTGAATGATGGTGATTTTAAGAAATGAACTATGCGTGATGATGTTTCATGAAAGGAAGTATGATTTATGTTTTCAGATAAAGACTTGCATGATGATTTAGTGAAAGAAAACATGGTTTATGTTTTCAGATGAAAAGACATCCCTAGTATTAAAAAGGAAAGTATACATATATATGATATTTTCCTATATGAATATTTTATGTACGAAATAAAGTTTAAACGTATGCTTGAATGATTATTTTTCGAGTTAGTTTATGATTTGATTTTCATAAGTAAAGTATGAAAGTATACTTTGTATGATTTTTCGCATGCTTTATATAGTCAGAATTATTCTAAATGTATTCTTTACGGAGTTTTTCCCCAGAAGCTCACCCAATTTTTCTTCATTTCAGATTTCCTGCAGTAAGTGTTATGCAGCTATCTACGAAATACTTGTTCAGGTATAATAACATATGTTTATTTCTAGACATGTAAATCACTGTACTTAAAGATTAGTATGTTAACGTTCAAAAAACAATTAATATGTTGATGATATTTACTATTTAATACATACGGTGATTACTGTTGAAATTTTGACAATATTAAACATTAAAGAAATAAATGAATAAAAAATTAAATATCCTATAAATACAACCTAAGTAAAAAAAAAAAAAAATTTAACCTCTATTATACAAAGAATATGATCCTATTTATCGAGTGATCTTTGATCGGATGGATGTAATTTGAAATTTCAACCTTATATTGTAATTTTTTTTTAAATAACTTACTAGATGGAATAGAGAAAGTCGCAACTCCTAAGTCGGAAAAAAACAAAAAAGAACTATAAGAGGACGAAAAAGGCCTCATCGGGAAATTGCCGTCGCCGAGACTGTTGTTGGCGGTGGACGAGTTGGTCCTTGATTCATTGATCCCCGCGACGCTATTCATTCGGGAAAGCATGGGAATTTCACCCGCGGAGGAAGGGAGCCCCGGAAAGGAGCAGCAGGCAGCTGGAGTGGGGATTCTCCTTCAGATCATGATGCTCGTCCTCTCTTTCGTCCTCGGCCATGTTCTTCGCCGTCACAAATTCTATTATCTTCCTGAGGCCAGCGCTTCTTTGCTTATTGGTTAGTCAATTTCTTCCCGAGTATCTTTCTATCTTATGTGTCAATTTCCTTCTTCACAATATAATCTTTCTACCAGGTTTGATTGTTGGTGGACTTGCTAACATCTCCGACACTGAAACAAACATTAGGTACTCTATTTCTTTCCTATTATTGTATATGCTTTTGTTTCTTCTCAGATTTCCGTTTGAATTATCTGTGATAAAATTGGGAAACCGTGATTTCATTTCCTATTCTCCTGCAGGGCGTGGTTCAATTTCCATGAGGAGTTCTTCTTCCTTTTTCTCCTACCTCCAATCATCTTATATCCTTAACATTTTTTCCCCTAAGTAAAGATTTGATTCCTACTTTTTCTTTATCAATCTAGATGCCTCACTGATATTAACTTGTCTACACATAACTCTTATTTCTTAGTCTTAATTTGGCTTTTATAGCTAATTGTTTTTCTTAACTCCCTTTTCGATTGTCGAGCACTCAATCAGGGTTTAGCCTATCACCTGTAAGTATATATAAACAGTCTTTGTATTACAATTAACATTATGCATATTTCCTTTCGTTTTCATATTGGTCTTTCCCTTAATTTTCTCCTCGGTTTTTCCATTTTGGCAGAAACCTTTTTTCTCTAACTTTGGAGCCATTGTCACATTTGCAATTGTAGGGACATTTATAGCTTCAGTTGTTACAGGAGTTTTAGTGTGAGTTTTTCTTCATTATAAAGATATCGGTCTTTTACATGATGCAAGAGTTTTCCCTTTTTTCTCACTACCTGGTATGTTACAGCTATCTTGGTGGTCTCATGTACCTCATGTACGGACTTCCTTTCGTTGAATGTCTAATGTTTGGTGCTCTTATATCAGCAACCGACCCTGTTACCGTTCTTTCCATATTTCAGGTTTTATTTTCTGCCATCCTGGATATTTATTGTGGAAGGGTTTAGGTTAACCAAAGACATGTACACTATAATGCATGACAGACGCTTTGTCCAACACTATATGAGGCAAAGCAGTGAAGATTTATCATATAGCAATCATTTCAATAATCCGAAATGAAGTAATATTTGCTCATTTAACTGTGCTTCTTTCATGCGCCTGCCAAAACAATATTTTCTTATTTGAAGTATAATTCTACCATTTATATTTGCATTGAGAAAAATAATTTTATTGAGTTTAACTTAGTCTCCATTTGGTTGCTTCTTTTGCTTCATTTTTCTATCTGGTTGAGCTCCCCAAAAAATGGGTAAAAAGGTAAAACGAATAGTGAAAGCAAAGTTAATTATGAATAAGAATGATCGAATAACTAACATGCAACACCAAATCTAACATGATTGTTTTATAAAAGTATAATCATGCATTTTATTCTCCGACGAAATTTGCAAATTTATTTCTCAATAATTAAAAAAATTAGTATTTTCTACTGTATTGGATTAAGTTTGTCTTACTTTTTTTGCTTCTGAAAGCAAAATCCAAAAATAACCTTGGTAATAATATAATGGCCAAGCAACTGTACTTTCAGTGACTAACCCTTGGCCATTTACTTGTAAGAAAAAACCTTAGATATACTCTTATGGAATCTGTTGCTTTGTCATTGCTTTGGCTGCTTAAGTTTTGCAAATACTTAAATGGTAATATTAACCTTCTACTGCTACTGGTTCTTTGAAGGGTTTTGATATTTCTTTCTACTAGTCAACCTCTCAGCAGGACTTTCATTAGTTTAACAACATGTCAAGTCTTAGTTATAATGTATAGAGACATCAGAATCGTTTTTTTTCTTTTTCCTTTCCACCCTTGAGGAGTTATAACTCTAGTGTCTAAGCAGTAAACATATTAGCAAACCATCCTACTTCAGTGTTTAGATCACTTGACCATGTATGATGATCTTATTGCAGGAACTTGGAACTGATATGAACCTTTATGCTTTGGTGTTTGGGGAATCCGTCTTAAATGATGCTGTAAGTTTTAGTATTTGGCTATTGACGGTCTCTCGTTTCCTTTTTTAACACCTTACATAGCCCATGCACAATATTTACCGGGTGAAATTGTTCTTTTTGTAGATGGCCATATCTTTGTACAGGTATGTGAAGTACTTGAATTTCTCCTCTGTGATTGGAATGGTTCAGTCTTAAATCAAGTGTTGTTTCTCTATGCAGGACAATGTCCCTTTTAAAAAATCATGTCTCATCTGGACAAAACTTCTTTATGGTGATTGTCAGGTTTCTTGAGACCTTTGTTGGCTCTATGTCTGCAGGTTGGTCTTAATTTTTGTCTTGTTGACACTAAGTTATCTCTCTTATATTATAATCCACATACTAATTAATATTTTTAAAAAACAGAGAATAAAATATGAAAAAAATGGTTGAATCATATTTTCTCTATTGATTTACTTGAATTTATAGATCTCTTCTAGGAAACAAAGAAAGGCAACTAATATTCCTAATTAAGAGGGAAATAAAACTGATTCCTAAGATTTCTCTTCCAGCCCCCAAATCTCTCAACTAACTAAATATAGTACAAAATCAAATATGGTACATAATTATAAAGATTCTAGGAAATCTTTCAACACTCCCCCTCAAGCTGGCATGAAGATATCACTTATGGCAAACTTGCTAACCAGATTCTCGTACCGTGTCTTAGGAAGTCCTTGGGTGAGTATGTCTGCTGCTTGGCTCGCAGTTGGTATGTAAGACATGCATATTATGCCACTGTCTATCTTCTCCTTGATGAAATGTTTGTCCACTTCTACATGTTTTGTTCTGTCGTGTAGAACTGGATTGTGAGCTATAGAAATTGCAGCCTTGTTGTCACAATAGACTTTAATAGGCGTCGGTATAGGAACCTTCAACTCTTCTAGGAGTCTTTTTATCCATAACACTTCACAAAATCCATGTGCCACAGAGCGGAATTCTGCTTCAGCACTACTCCTTGCAACAACACTTTGTTTTTTGCTTCTCCAAGTAACCAGATTTCCCCCTACAAAAGTGCAATATCCTGAGGTGGATCTTCTATCACTTACATTGCCTGCCCAATCTACATCTGTGTAGGCCTCTACCTGAAGATGACCTCTATTTTTGAACAAAAGTCCTTTCCCCGAAGTCC
Organism: Firmiana major; assembly: GCA_033439115.1. NCBI lineage: Eukaryota > Viridiplantae > Streptophyta > Magnoliopsida > Malvales > Malvaceae > Firmiana > Firmiana major. The sequence goes on along the minus strand of CM065903.1, from coordinate 74,202,610 downwards.
CCTTGAGATATCTCAAAATTCTGAACACAGCTTCAAAGTGAGTAGGTCCAGGTGAATGCATGAACTGGCTTACAGCACTTACTGCAAAAGTTATGTCAGGTCTAGTGTGCGCCAAATAGATTAGTCTCCCCACCAATCTTTGATAACGTTCTCGGTCCACCACTTCATTAGCTGTCGCTGCTTTCAATTTCACATTAGGCTCGATTGGAGTATCTGCTGCCTTACAACCAATCATTCCTGTTTCATTGATCAAATCAAGAACGTATTTGCGTTGATTGATAAAAATTCCCTCCTTGATCTTGCAAACTCCATTCCGAGGAAATACTTCAACTTTCCCAGGTCCTTGATATCAAATTCAGCCTCAAGTTTCCTCTTCAAATTGTTGATCTCAATAGAATCATTTCCAGTCATGATTATGTCATCTACATATACTATCAGAATAGCCACTTTACCTTCGGTGGAATGTTTGAAAAACATGGTGTGATCAGCTTGGAAACCATGTCTCCTAATGACCTCTGCAAAACGCTCAAACCAGGCTCTAGGAGACTGCTTTAATTCATATAATGCTTTCTTTAACTTGCACACTTTGCCTCTTCCAAGTTTTTCTTCAAATCCGGGTGGCAGGTCCATATATACTTCTTCTTGTAAATCTCCATTCAAAAAGGCATTTTTAACATCAAATTGATGAAGTGGCCAGTTGGAGTTAACTGCAAGAGAAAGAAGTATTTTGATAGAGTTAATCTTAGCAACAGGAGCAAAAGTCTCCTGGTAGTCAATACCATAGGTTTGAGTAAATCCTTTGCTACAAGTCTTGCTTTGTATCTTTCCACACTTCCGTCAGCTTTACACTTCACCGTGAACACCCATTTACACCCAACTGTCTTCTTGTCTTCGGGTAGATTAACGACACTCCAAGTGTCATTCTTTCTAAGAGTATTCATCTCTTCCATCACAGCTAATCTCCAATTCGGAACACCCATTGCTTCCTGAACAATTCTTGGCACAGACAGATTAGAAATCCTAGACACAAATGCTGTATGAGTGTTTGACAATTTTTCATATGACAAGTATTTTGCAATAGGGTGTTTTGTGCATGTTCGGGCTCCTTTTCTTAATGCAATTGGAAGATCAAGATCAGAAGAAGATAAATTCGGTAAATCAAGATATAAAGAGGAAGTAGAAGGAAGGTTACTCTGAGTTGTAGGACCATCACTCGGCAAATTGGATTGAACATCCGCTGGAGAACTAACTGGAACAGTTGTACGTTTGGGAAACTTTTTTCTAGTATAAACCTGAAGCTCAGATTGAGGATTGTAATCCGTTGGAAGTACTTTTCCCCCTGTCTCTGATAAAGTCACATCTGGCAAAGTAGGATTAAGAGTACTACCACTAGTTTCCATATTCTCAATAGGTGTTTCCAAAAAATGCTTATCAGAATTAATCAAAGGCATAGACGCCTCTGGAATAGGTAAAGTTTCTCAAAAATTATTTTCTTCTACTATGTTCTCCCCCTGAAGAAATTTTTTTGAAAGAAAGGTTGGTCCTCAACAAAGCTTACATCCATACTTTCGAAAAATTTCTTCGTGACTGGATTAAAACATTTGTATCCCCTTTTATTGGATGCATAACCAATGAAGACACATTTTTCAGCTTTTGGGTCCAGTTTCGATCAAAGAATATTTGGTATATACACATAACAAATGCAACCAAACACTTTTAAGGGAAGATCTGCAGATATCCGAGATGTGGGAAAAAAACTTTTTAAAACCTGTAAAGGTGTTTCAAATTTCAAAACTCGAGATGACATTCTATTTATTAAGTAGCTAGCAGTCAAGAATGCATTTCCCTAAAGATGTTTAGGAACATTCATAGAAAACATAATGGCCATAGCTACTTCAAGTAAATGTCTATTTTTTCTTTCGGCAATACCATTTTGTTGTGGTATGTCACGACATGTTGATTGATGGATAATACCTTTTTCCAAAAAAAAAGTTATCAAATATTTGTTAAAATATTCAGTTCCATTATCTGTTCTTAGAATGCCAATTTTTGTTTGAAATTGATTTTCAATCATAAGAAAAAAATCTTTAAACCGTTGTTCAACTTCTGACTTCTTTTCCAACAAATAAACCCAACATACTCTTGTGTGGTCATCAATAAAGGTTACAAACCATTTTTTGCTAGAAAGTGTGTTAACTTTAGATGGGCCCCAAACATCACTATGAAACAAATAAAATGGTTTTGAAGCAGAATAGGATTTTATTGGAAATGAAACACGATGGTCTTTAGCCAAATGACAAGCTTTACAATGAAATTTTGAGCAATCAATTCCTTTAAACAATTCAGGAAATAAATATTTGAGATATGGAAAACTAGGATGCCCTAATCTCCTATGCCATAACATGACTTGATCATAGGCAAAGTTTGAACTAGTACTACCTTATCCATGAGCTTTTTTATATCCGAAAGCAGTTTCATCAAAGTAGTACAGCCCATTTATTTCTCTAGCCGTTTCAATCGTCTTCCCCGAGTTCCGGTTCTGAAAAACACAAGTGGAAGAAGAGAAAAGAATGGAACAGTTAGAGTCTTTAGACAGTTTGCTAACAGAAAGAAGATTACAAGCAAGTTTTGGAACATGTAAAACTGATTTTAGAGTGATTTTTTCTGAAATTTTAATGTGTCCTTTGCCTGCAATGGGTGAAAAACTGCCATCAGCTATTCTAACTTTTTCTATACCAGAATACGGATAATATGAGCTAAACAATTGAGAACAACTTGTCATGTGATTGGAGGCCCCTGAATCTATGATCCAAGGACCGGTTTTTCCAAGAACAGAAAGTGCCAAAGGATTGCTACTACCTGTTTGTGCCATGGAACCAGTAGGAGCATTAGGTGACGGATAGGATTTTAGTAGTTTAAGAAGGTGATCTAATTGCTCTTTACTGAACGGAGATGACACGGCCTCACTTGCTGCAGGTGTGCTCTGTTCACCAGATTTGTTTGCCCTGCCATTAGATGGTCTACCATGCAACTTGAAACAATTCTCTCGAGTATGGCGCGGTTTTCCACAGTAGTCACAGCACAGGTTATTTCTGTCTCCTGCACGCTGGTTTTGGGATGTTCTACGGCTGACTTGAGTTTCAGGAATAGCCAAGGCTGACCCTTCCACAGATCCAGTTGTACCTGCAGCCTTCTTTCCCAGCATCACATGTCTTTGGCTTTCTTCTCTCCGAACCTCTGCAAATACTTCCCCAATTTGAGGCATAAGATTTCTTCCAACTATTCGGCCATGGACCTCATCATATTCAACATTCAAACCTGCAAGAAATTTAAAGATTCGGCCAATATCGACCATCTTCTTGTATTGATTGCAGTCCTCAGGTGATTTCCACTCGTAATCATTGAATAAGTCCAAGTCCTGCCAAATCCTCTTAAGAGAATTAAAATACTTTTGTCACAGAGTCCTCACCTTGGCAAATTTCCCCAAGTCGTAGGGTTAACTTGTATACTTAGGATTGATTCCCTAGATCGGAAAACATCTGTGAAACGTTGTCACATAATTCCTTGGCTGTAGAGTAACAGAGGTAGTTCACACTTATCTCCTCAGCCATGGAATTGACCAACCATGTCATCACCATTGAGTTCTCAGCGTCCCAAATGGCATAGGTTGGATCCTTCACGTTGGGCTTCTTTATATCTCCTATGAGATATCCGATCTTGCCTCTCCCCCTGATGTACATGCGAATAGATTGTGACCATCGAAGGAAATTATCACCATTTAGGCGAATTGTAGTAATCTGAATGGGGTGACTGTCAGATGGATTCCTGACAGTTTGAAGCAAGGACTGAGAGGACTGAGATGATTGAGGAGGCTGGTTTGTTTCAGACATGACGCTAGACATCTTAGGGACAAAAAATCAGATTCAAACCCTAGGATTTTATTTTTTGCTCTGATACCATAAAAAATAGAGAATAAAATATGAAAAAAATGGTTGAATCATATTTTCTCTATTGATTTACTTGAATTTATAGATCTCTTCTAGGAAACAGAGAAAGGCAATTAATCTTCCTAATTAAGAGGAAAATAAAACTAATTCCTAAGATTTCTCTTCCAACCCCCAAATCTCTCAACTAACTAAATATAGCACAAAATCAAATATGGTACATAATTACAAAGATTCTAGGAAATCTTTCAACAATTTTTTTTAATTGGAAAAAGAAAAAGGAAACATTGTTTTGCTAAGCTTCATCTTGCAAGTGAATATATGGTAAATGTCTGTTTTTTGCCATCTGACTTTAGTTTTGGTTTATCTCTGTTTAAGTTATCACCTTTATTTAACTTTTTAAAGTATCAAGGTACATATGTTGATTTTTACTGAGTGTGAGAATGTCTTACTACTGTTTTCCTTCATGTTTCTGTATTAGAATGGACAACTGTTGTTTCTAAATTTTTATATATAATCTCAAGAATGAAGATAAGCATCAAAACAAGTAGTAGCTCTATAGCCTTTTGAAGAAAGTTTTCAATCACCAATGAACTTCCCTTTATTCTGAGATGGAAGTGGCTTTCAAAGAATATGTTGCACCTCCGGCTGTAGTCATCCTCAATTTCTAAGCTCATGGAAATAAAAATAAATACTAGCAGGTTAACAAACATATAAATGCCATTAGTCTCTATGCCTAGTTACCTATTACACCCCTGAACCTTCTCTAGCTGAAGTAAAAGTTCATTAGCATTGAAGATACCGAAGCTGCTTTAGGTTTCTACCATTGGCAAGCATTCTTAGTTTAACGCTGATAAGTGACATCCGTACCCATTCGCTATTCTAAAAAATTAGAATGCTTGTCAATGGGAGTACTAGGCAGTGCATTGGTGAGTGATAAGAAAAAGGCTCAATGGAAAGAGAAAACCTCAATCTAGATTTCACAGTGCTGTTATTTTAAGTTAACTTATTGATTCATGTTCTACCCATTCCATACTTTTATGTCCTTATAATCAGCTACTAAGATGCTTTCCATGTTGCTCTGCAGGTGTTGGAGTTGGATTTACTTCTGCTTTAATATCCTTTTTTATCAGCTTTTATATTCATATACCATGTTTTATACCATAAACTACAATCTGTTATTGTGTACCTCAAACCTTAACTCCGAGAACCTCTTTAAGTATGCTGGATTAGATATTGACAAGTAAGTGCTGCATTTGAATGTTTTGGTACTTTTATCAAGCTACTTAGCGTTCAAAATTTCTGAAAATCCCTGACCACAATATCTGTTGTCATGCTCTTTTCAGTCTTCAAAACTTGGAGTGCTGTCTTTTTGTTCTTTTTCCTTATTTCTCGTAAGCAATTTTATGGCCCATGGTGTTCTCTGTTTTTCCCAGCTTTTATATTTAATGGATTAATAGGGCAGTTAATAGTGAAAATTTCTTGTCTTTCTAGCTACATGCTTGCAGAAGGTCTCAGCCTCTCTGGTATTGTGTCAATATTGTTCACAGGAATTGTAAGTGAACTTGTAATGCTGATTGAGTAGTAGTACATCGCATGTTGATGCAGCATGATGAACTTTTTCTTTCTACGTTTTAGGTGATGAAGCACTACACGTACTCAAATTTGTCAGAAAATTCTCAGCAATTTGTGTCTTCTTTTTTTCACTTAATCTCATCACTGGCTGAGACATTTATGTAAGAGAGTTATTTCTATCTTATATGAACTGATTTAACGTCTTGTCTATGTGACAATTCCCATTTTGAATCTTGATTCATTTGTTCAATTTTGCAGATTTATTTACATGGGTTTTGATATTGCCATGGAAAAGCACAGTTGGTCACATTTGGGATTTATCTTTTTCTCAATTGTATCCTTTAATTATTATTATTTTTTTATTTTGTGAACATAGGTTTGATTTCCTTGACTTGCTTCATAATCATTCAGTTATTTATTGGAGTTGCCAGGTAAATGAGCTATATATGGTGATGTCATGGACCATTGACTCTACAGATTTGTTGATCTTTCAATTTTTAATTATTCATTGTTGGACCATGTGTAGATTAATTAATGCAGTTGTGTTCTTATATCTTTAGGGCAGCGAACGTCTTTTCTTGTGCATATCTGGTAAATTTGGTTCGTCCTGTAAATCGGCAAATACCTTTGAAACACCAAAAAGCACTTTGGTATAGTGGTAAGAAAAATCCTAGTTTCGTCCTAGTTGGTTTTGTAAGATTTCAAAACACTAAATATTATTATTAACTGACTAGGACTTCGAGGGGCAATGGCTTTTGCCCTCGCTCTGCAATCTGTTCATGATCTTCCAGAAGGACATGGCCAGATTATATTCACTGCAACGACTGCCATAGTTGTTTTGACGGTATGGTAGTAATAACTAAGCTTGTCTTTAAATTAACAAAGCTTTTGTTAAAAATATGCTAAAAGTAATTTCCAAATTTATACTTGTGTGTATCAAATTTTCTTATTGATTAAGTGCTCGTTGCTTAGATCTGAATAGTTATTCACAAGTTATTGCAGTACCATTATTTTGAAATGTTCAGCTACCTGCTAGAGAAAACTTGAAGCCTGAATCCTATTTTTCTCTGGTTCCTTTCCCCTCCCATAATTTGGGGAGAAGAAAATTGGCATTTAGTATGCACAATAATGAACTGAATTAGTATTGGCACTAATTATGCTACTTTCAGCTTGCACCTAAACGGTTAAGTGATAGTCAAGTCATAATTGTTTTCTATACTAGTGGTTTTATTCTAGTAAAGTTGGGTGTCAAATTTATGCTACTTCTCATTATGCATTATTGGTTCACTAAAAACTTAAGTAACTTCTTTGCATTTGAGGTGGATAATCCACAAAATGCAGTTGTAATTAGAATTGTATAAATTTTCTTATATCATCATCTCTTAGTAGTTATGGAGGCATTTCAGTTTCACTCTGCTATTTGAGTGTTTTGACTAGGTTGTTAACTTGGTTTGGTGGTATATAATGGTTTATGAGCATGTTAAAAGGTATGTTCCCCTGATTAGTTTTGAAGCTAGTTTTACACTAAACTGAAATATTGCATGTTCAATGTTATGTGAATGACTGCGTCATCTGCATTTCATACTCTTTTCAAGAGTTATAAAGACACTGCAGTTTGAATGTGGTAATTAGTACTTATCCTTTTCAGTAACTGATTTTTTTCCTAAATGTGACAGGTATTGTTAATTGGAGGTTCAACTGGTACAATGCTAGAAGCTCTTCAAGTTGTGGGGGATGGGCATGATGGCCACTTAGGTGAAGTAAGTTTCACTAAAACCGTAATGTCTAAAATTTTAATTCAATGTGGAGGTTCAGAAAGTGTGAATTCTTGAATTTTTTTTCCCCTTTGTTTTGTGTCTGTGTGTGGCAAGTATGCATTTTTTTTCTTTTTGAGGATTTAGTGTGGGCATGTGTTTGTGTGTGTATATGTTTCTTAGTATTATAGTTACATTATTAGAATAATTTAAGTTAATCATCTTTCCTTGGATGCAAGTGTATTAGGTTAGCTTTATTGACTTAAGCATGTTATATTTTAAATCTTATACCCTTATTCTTTTCTTTTGTTGCTTTTTTCCTTCACAATTTTCAATTTCTTTTAGCAATATTATAAGTTTTTAATATGCTTACTTACTGTTGGTTATGTCATCAACACAAAATATGAGATCCTTGTAAAAGCCCTATTTTTGAAAGTCCTATTTTTGGATGTTTAAAAAAAAAAAATTGAGACTTACTTGAGCATGGTACCTAAGACTTGCATCTTCTGGAAGAGTTCTCTGCATCTCCTACGTTAGACTTTCTGTCGAGTAACATATGGGTACTTGAGACAATGGCACTTTTATTTGAGATTTTATTTTTGGGTGGACACATTATGGCAGGTAGGAGGAAAATTGTGTGGAAGCACTTGTGGGCAACCATGGAACACTCATCTGAAGTTCTTTGTTCACTTTAGCTTCGGGATAGATTCAATTGAAGTAATTTTAAGTAACTTTTGGTAAATGAATTCTTTTTTGGCTTATAGGGAGGTACAAGGGGAGAAGGGGATTCGAACTTTAGACCTAATTCTTTTTAGGGAGGGTTAACAACCATTATACCAAGCTTTGATTGTTAATGAATGAATTCTTTTTAAAAGATACTCAATACAACCGGTGTTTTGCTCTTCACACCCAATTCCCTTTGTATTTGTACAGTAACTCATAGAAGAAAATAGGTTGTTTAGAGTAAAAGCCAGTTATATTTGGAAATTCTCCCTTTATTCAAACAACAAAGTCATCTGATTATAATACTGCCCCTGGAATTATTTTCAATTGAAGTAATTTAATTCTGTCAACTCAGAAGGAGCCATGACTATACTGCCACTAATCTGCCATGCTACCTCATTTCTCTGTCTGTACTTGTGTTTAACATTGTAATTTAGGAGGCTATACAGAATTGATCTATATTATGAAAAGTCCTCTAATCCTGCCGGACCTTCTTCCAATCTTTCGACGCCTCTCAACTTCATTTTGATATCAGTAGCCAGTACAAGCTTCTTGATATCTTATGAAATAGCTAGCAACTCCTTTGCAATTAAGCACCACTAAAAGCTGTGATCTGTAGCTAATAAGTGAATGATTAAAGAAAACAAGAAGGGGAGTTCAATATTTATTTCCGATTACATGCAGACTTTACATCTTCGTCAGCCTGATTGGTCAAGGCAATTTTTTTTGAACCGTTCAAATCAATGAGAATCAAGTAAAAATGTCAAAATAAGAAACTGCTGCTGCCATCATAATGGCAGTTGGGTTTTGTTGTAAATTTTTTTTTTTTCTAAAAAAATTTGGGTGAGTAAATGTTAATGATTTTAGTGTCAGTGGACTAAGCAATAATTTCTTTGCAGAGCTTTGAGGTTAATAATAGATATGTTGCTCCATCGTATAATGAAGATGGAACGGCGGGGAACAGGTTGAAGATGAAATTGAAAGAGTTCCACAAAAGGTAATATATATAATTTTACCTTCAATCATGATCGGGATCTATGGGTTAATCATCTAATTTATTTCATTCATTTTATTTAAAACCATTTCCTACCCTGCAGCACAGCATCATTCTCTGCATTAGATAGGAATTATCTGACCCCATTCTTCACAAGCCAGAATGGAGATGACGAAGAAGAGCATGGTAAAATTGGCTTATTCTTTCCTTTATTTGATGTCTTTTTTATCTTATATTTCCTTTTGGGAGGCAAACCTCTGTTGACTATACTTTCCCTGATTTGTGGCTGAAGAGGCACTAATGTCTAATATTGCTGGTTTGAATTATTGCTGCTATGTTGTCTTATGGTTTTCTTTCCTTTTGTTTGTCACTTTTAATTTTTCTTCTTTTATTATTTTCTTGTGCTGTTTGGTTAATTTGATTTGGAGTTTGAAGAATTGTTTTTTGGTAGGTATATATTTCTCTGATTTGCTTTGTATTTTGGTGTGCTTTATTAGCATGGATATTAGTATATAGATTAGCTTTAAGTTTTATACAAGTTGAGTGACATCAACTCGGTTAATGAATCACATAATAAGCTAATAAGGTTGTCAAGATTATGTAAAATAAGGATTGATTCATCCTTTTACTTTTCTCTTGAAGGAGAGTTCGTTTCCCATCTGTAAAATTTTACTTTCACTGAAGTAAGCTACCCGTTGTCATTTGAGAATTTGAAATAAGGTCTGCTGATTTAATTCTTTTTTTTTTCTTTTGATTAGACTACCTATATATTCTTAACTATCCACCTACTGCATATCACAGATTAGTATAGTGATTTTGAGTTCAAAGATTGCTGATGTTTATTTTTCTGTGATTTTTATTTTTCCGTCACTATGTGTTTCAGTAAATTATCTTCTGATGAACCATATTTTCGATATCATTCCTTTGGCTTATATTGACAGCTTTAATTTTTCTTGGCATTGTATTCCTGTAAATCTCACTTTTTGAAAATTTATTAGATGAGCGATGTTCAGTTCTTGAAAGGGACGGTTTGATGGCCATAGATAATCCTACAGGACAATCAAATGAGATCAAGTATGCCACTAGAAGGAATTAACTTTGTAGATACTGATGAATTTCAATGCTTTGCATGTGCGGTGGGGGGAACTGGAGCTGTGCATCACTTCGATGCTGTTATGAATACTATGGTGCTGTTATACCAAAAAAGATTCATATCAAGATGATCTATTTTGACATGATATTCTGTATAGTTAGCATTAGTTTTTTGATGTCGTGGAAGGATTATGACAAGGTAATTGATCTGCCAAGAAATTTTAATTGTTGGAGTTGTGTCGGAGATAATGCATATTTAATGTTTGTAGATGTACTTTTCTTAATATAGCAGTCATTCCTCTGTTATGAAGACGAAATTATATAAAATGGTAGGAGTCTATCCCATTATTTGTGGTCAAACTACTCAATCTATAATCAGGAGATTCACAAGGAAACCTTTTTCTTAGAATCATAAGACGCTGTTTGTTGTGCTTACATATGTGACAGTTTAGGCAATTGCGTCTTGATGAAGTGCATGGAAATGCGGTAAATGCAGTAATTGTTAAACTTCTTTTCGGTATACACGATACAGTGGTGCTCGCAAGCTACTCGGGCTCGACTCGAGTAAAATTCAAATTCGGCTCGATTTTAGTCGAGTCGAGGTTGAGTTTGAGCTACTCGAGTTATCGAGCGAGTCGAATTCGAGTACTTAGATACCCGACTCGAGTAGCTCGCGAACCTAATCGAGTTTCGAGTTTTTATATATTTTAATAATATAATAATATTTATATAATGAATCGAGCCTAATTGAGTTCGAGCAAAATATCGAACTTATATAATCGAGCATGATCGAGCGAGTTGGAGTAACTCGAATTCGATCTCGAGCCGAGTTCGAACTTAAAAAATAAGGCTCGATCGAGTTCGAGCCGAGTATCGAGCACCGAATTTCGAGTCAATCTCGAGCTCGAGAACCTCACTGTATCAATTCGGTTCGATTCGATTACAACCCTATGACCAAGTACATTTTGTGATGACTTGAATGACAAAAAGAGTTTTGAGAGATTTCAAATTTTGAATTTAATTTAATTGTTTTCTAACTTTGAACTTGTGCAATGTATTAAATTATATTCATCGATTAATAAATTTATCGATAATATATATTTTTTGAAATATTATAATATGATTATAGAATTTATGAAAAAGATAATATATTTAATATTTAATATTTTTTCATTTTTAATATTTGTAGTACAATATAGTAATATAAAAAATTATATACTAGATATAATTATGCAAACTTTGTAGAAGTTAAATAAAATTAACATTATAATTTATTAAATCAAAGTAGCATATATAAAAAAATAATAATTTGAAGAAATTAAAATTTTCCTCATCTATAAAATTTTTTTTAAATGGAGATTTTTTGATAAATTCTTGTTAAGCTAAAAATGTAATAAATAATTTTTGAAAATTTCTTGAATGATGCGTCACTTTACTTATCTATTAGATTTCAAAGATTATATAAAAACATAACAAAAATAGTCATATTATAAAACTTTATATCCCCTAAAATCAAAATATTGTTTAGGTTTGAATTAACATTTTCAATTTATAAACTAATTTCTTTTGTTCAATATTGATACATAATACATTAACTCATAATTAATCATAATTAATTATTTTTTCTTTAAAACTTAGTATCAAATATTTTGAATTTAAAACAATTTTTTTTAAAAGATAAATCAATATATTTATAATTTATGTTCTAGTGATTTATCTTTTTTAAAAATTGTTTTAAATTCAAAATATAAAATATATTGATTTTTCTTTTAAAAATCCTAGCAATCTAATTTATCCTTTAGCTTTTATTCAGGGATGAGACATAAGAATTTTTGAATTGAAATAGATAATTGGTTTAAAAAAATAATTGATTAATTGTGTGATTTTAATATATATTTGAAACATGACAAAAAAATAATTATAATTTTTTTATTTTAATATTAAACATGTCAAAATTTTGAAATATGGACCTAAGATATTTTCCTTGCAGTTGAAAGATTTGGTTTGAGATTATTAAAATATATAATTTTTAAGTGATTAGATTTAAATAATTTATTAAAATTTTTAAAATTAGATAAAGAATATGATTTTATCTTAACTTTCAAGATATTAATACTGTTTGAATTCTCTATTTACTTTACATCCATTAGAAGTATGATTTATTGTCTTCATGATTCCTTGTTTACATAAAAAAAAAAAATCAGATAGAAGAAAGAAAACAAAAAAAATGGTCAAAGATTAAATTATATTCCAGAATAATATATCATAATAAACACATCATAATAGAGAGAAAAATTAATCCATAATTAACTTTTATGTATTAATTGAATCTATTCAATTCAAATATTAAATTTTTTCCATTAAAAAAGAATTAATAAATTAGAAAAAAAAAGTTAAGAACAAAAAAATTTAAAAAAAAAACTCTATGAATGGTCGAAACTATCAAACTATCAAAACAAATGAGTTCAAAAAGTTCTATAACTCAACCCTTTAATGCATTTCTCGTCAACAATTTTATAATTTTAAATATTTCTTCTATAATTTACTTGACAGTATAAATAAATAAATAAATAAATATACCCTATCCATATATAAAGAATTAAAAATTATCAAACTAAAAAAATAAAAAAAAATGCTTACTATCCAATTGAAATTTGTTATCATTTCGCATGGCATATTCATCACTCCCTATTTACCGACAAAAAAATTTCAATGAAAGAAAGAATAAAACATAAAAAAATGCCACATCCAAATATAAAATTAAAAAAAAAAAAAGCTTAATAAATAGTTTAAGAAGAAGGTTGAACTAATAGATAGGGATTTCATGATGATATATGACTTCAAACGCATTTTTCCTCAACACTTATAATAACGGAAGATATAAATAAGATAAAAAAAGATATTTAGTCCAATGACTTATACGTAATTATTGACAAAATAAATATCTATAAATAGGGGTCAGATATGATTTAAAAATCTAAATCTCTATTTTCTCTATAGAAATTTTGTCAAAATTCCTTTTTGACTTAAGAATCGGAATGCTTACGCAGGAAGAATTTCTACGTCCCATTGATCATTCTTTTTCTTACAGAATTTCTGGTAACACGTGATAAGAAAATCAAAACGAGGACGTCAGCAATACATCATCATTCTGTTTAGAAACAATAATAAACAAAAAAAATTATTCATCAAATTGTTATATAACGTAGTTGTGGATGATAGTCGCAAAATAAGAAGAAAATTAAAGAGAAATGAATAACAAAATAAGAATAATCAATAGAAATTGATATAGGAGGAAAAAGGATTAAGATTTTTCTATTCTTTTTCTTTTTTGTTGCATCCATTAGATAATCTACTTGTCCATTTATTAATATGCGTCTTTCTTTTTCTTTTTCTTTTTTTTTTTTTTTGCAAAATATGTTTCTTTTTCTTATTTCTTTAATGGATAATTTTTCCTTTTTCTTATGTTTTCCAATTTGAAAAGTACCATATAATTACCATATTGTACATGTTTAAATTGTATTAATTTTTTCCAGAAAATATACAATTAGATAATTAGCTAATTTCATACCAAATATTTTTTTACACCAAGTTGTGACGGCTACAGTACAAATTGGCCGAGTCAATTGATTGATTGACTTCACTTAACTCTAAAAACCTAAATCATACACCATAAATCCAAAATCCTGAAAAATTCAAAATCGTAAACCTGGAATTTTCTCAAGTTGAAAGCACAAAAAAAAGAAAAAGAAAAAAGAAAAGATAGAAAATATCAAAATAGAAACAATTCAAATAAATTTAAAAAGTCCATTAAAAATCTCGCCGTGGATTTCATTTGATCACGGGGATTCCCTATAAACTAACATCTCAATTCTTGCCTCAAAATAACAAATTTCTTCGGCCTTCCAATCTCCTAATTCCAATTTTGCAATCGATTTCTACTCATCCTGTCAATGAGTTGAACAAGAAGACATGACCAATCCGGCATGCACATCGTATCTACAAAAGTCATACACGGAAAAAAAAAAAAGACTATGGGTGGGAATAAGAAAAAAATAAAAATCGAAATTAAAAGAGAGAAAAGAGAGAAGAATCAAATTCAAGGATTGATGTTGCAGGCTGTGGACTTGGACTTGTCGAGAATCGACCACATGACTTGGACATCCTCATAGGCACATGCCATGACCTCCCCATGCAGATCCATGACACGGTTTTCACGCTCTGCACCCATAAAAGATGTACCTAGCCCATCAGCCATGTAAGCTTGTGACTGATAATGTTGCTGCTCAAGACTTTTATACAAGTTATGAAAGTATATGGGAACGGAATGGATGGGGACAACTGGAAATCTGAAATTACGTACGTAACATAGACAAGGGGAGGAGAGGAGATACATACCTCTTTGGGACTTCTTATCCCTAGGCTGCTGATTGAAGAAAGTGCAGGCTTTTTTGAACGGGGATGTGATGGTTTTCTTCCAAGAAGCCATACCAATTCCTATTTCCTAGTTTTACGAACGCAAAATTGACTGAATTTCCCTAGCTTTTTCCATTGGCCCTTTTCGGTCAAAAGCCATTATATAGGAAGGAGATAGGTAGAGAGGAAGAGAGGCAAGATCCGTGAGATGAGCAAAGGGGAACATCACTCCTTTTTTTTATGTGTTTTCCTTATCTCAAAGGTTCTTCGCCGACTGCATGGAAGCACATGGTGCACGCTCCCAAACACTACTCTACACGTGAATTCCTTTACTTTTTGAGTGTGACGTCTAAAAGTCACCGCCCCTCCCTTAATGTCATGCCCTGCCCCTTTTCTGTTTAGTCGTATTCATTAGTAATGCGGTAAAGAGTTCAAGACAAGAGTAGGTCCATGAAATGGATACGCGGTTAGGGAATTCAGACTTTGAATTTGAAAGTTAGTTTTAGACTTGGTTCAAGTTTAGTTAAATCCAGTACTATATGGGACCTTATTCAAAACATTTAAATAGGTTGTAGCATATATCTTATCATTGTATAAGCTGTACATAAACAGATTAATGTTGAATACAAGCAAGCCCCGGCCTCCTTTACCTTAATTAATATTTCTACTTGTTATAATCTTATACATTGAGCACTGTCCTTGCAGTCTCACCATCCAAGGTCGGAGTCTCTTTGGTTATCCACCTAAGCTCTATGGCATGAACAGGACACAGGAGTAAGCCTTTTTGCAAATGCCCCATCATGAACATTTCTTATGCTACTACTATCACCTTAGTACTTCTTTCAAATACTTAATAAACAACTAAGCAATTACTGTGTGTGTGTGTATATATATATACACACATATGATGGTCTTACTCTTCATCCTTTGGAAAGTGGAATATTTATATACATCTCCTAGATCCAGTTTTCGGTACGAGTGTTCACACTTTTTTCTGTATGTCAATACGTACGCATTATCCATCTAGACTCTACTCCTCCTCCTGCTATGCCCATCTATTAATACATATATTGCTACGTAGAGGCATTGATTATGAGTTGCAAGCACTGCTAAATGTTAATCTTCCGTTTCCGTCGGGGAGGGGAGCGGAAGGCAATGGGCATGTGGTGGGAAATGTACGACTCAGTTAGACATCCATATCAAGTGTGGGTCCAAACTTAGTGAAGTCCAAACAGGTTAGGATCTCAAAATTTTAAACCCATTTAATTGCGAAGATAATATAATGCATCCAACTCGTTGGGTCGCAAACTGCGCAAGCTAAATTTGCGGGTCAGTGGGCTGGCTATTTTTTTTTAAAATGCTGTTAATTACTTAATACTATTAATAAATCCAATTAAATAAAAATAAATACAACCCAACTTAATTAAATAAAAACAAATTCAATTAAAGAAAAGCCGTCAAACCCAATCTAATTAAATCCAAAATAACTAAATCCACTAAACCCATTATTTCGCTGGGCCCCATTCCCAAACCCACAGCCCACTTACTATTAAGACTTTTAAAATTCATTTCTCTTTCACAGTACTCTATCACAAACCAATCAAAACATTGTCATTAATTAGTATCTTGTTTTAAGATTCTTGCAAATTTAGTATTATATTTTGAAATTATTGTAAGCTTAATATCATGTTTTGAGATTGTTATAAGCTTTGTAAACTTAGTATCATATTTTGGGATTATTGTAAGTTTAGTATCATATTTTGTTTTGTTGATTAATGTTATTTTGTGAATTTTATGAATGGTTATTAATCAAATTTAGAAGAGAATTTTAAACATAATACTTTAAATTTGTTGAAACAATATAAATTTTATTATTATTTATACAAAATATCATACCAAATTTCTTTTATTTGTTTGGTCCGCGGACCGACTCGTCACTCCGCGAATTAAAGAATATGAAGGTTAGATTCTTGATATTTTAGACTCACAAAATATGCCCGGTCCAACTCGTTTAATGCCAACTTGAAACAGGTTGGCCTGTAGGCTGGCTGGGCGAGCTCGTTTAACAGCTCTATCCAAACTCTTTCAAGGATGGGCATGACAGAATGCTTAACACTTTTTTTTTTTTTCGTACATAATCGTATATTTTAGAATGTGAATTTTAAACGTAAATTAACATTTAATTTAAATAAGTGATCAATTACATTTAAAAAAAATATTGGTAATGAATCTTAAGATTTTTATCTAGCGGTTAAATTCTTAAAACTTAGATGTTATGACATCTTTTATATTGTTAAACTTTATATTTAAATTTTATATTCTATTTATATAAATCATACATATCAAATTTTAGTTTAATAAAAAATATCTTACTTTTTATTTAATAATAAAAAATTTTCAACTATTAATATATATTAAAAAAAATTTTATTCTTAATTTAAATTATAAAGATATCAATCGACTTAAAACTTTACATGTATGATGTATATTAATATGTTATTAAATTAATCACTTATTTGTAAAAAATATTAATTTTATATGAAATCATACAAATAGTGTAAAATAATTTATTTTTTACTAATGTAACGTGATCTCTCATCATGTGTATCCATATATGTTGAGAGAGAAAATGGATCCATTCACACAAATATAAAATTATTGTAGTTTTACACACTTAAATATTTTTTATACAATATATTTTTTTAATCTGACAATTAAATTTTATTTTCTATTCAAATAAATCATGTATGTCAAATTTTAAGTTAATTGAAAATATTTAAATATTTACTTAGTAATAATAATAATAATAATAATAATAATAAAATTTCAACAATTATAATATATTGAAAAATACGTTACTCTCGAAGATCAAACCAACTCAAAACTTTTCACATATGTATGAAAAATACGAAAATGTTTGGTTTATAAAAATATTAATTTTACATAAAATTTTAAAAATAATGTAAATCACAAATTGTTTTAACTGATATAATTTGATATCTTACCTAAAACAAATTATTTTACATTGATTTAAATGAACATCTTCATCTTGAAGCAAAAGCAAGGCTTATCCATTTACGTCGTCGAAGGCAATGGTATATATTAAAATAATACTAACTATAGTTTCCCACGGTGTTTGTAATCTTCTGTCTTGAGCACTCAGTCCCAGTCCCTGTCTAAGCTTGCTTATGTTAATATTTTCTGTTCCTACGCAGCATTATAAATTGTATCATATTACATTCACAGCTGATCACTCATAAATCATTTTAATCTACTATGTAAACAAATAAATACGATTGGTGATATATGCCTGATGAATGCCAGTGGTTTCACATGTTTTGAATAAATTTAACTAATGGAAACCTCCATTCCATAGAAAGATTCTTTTTGTTATGTTCAACCACAACATAATTTGCAATTAATTAATAAGAAATTGAAGATATTAATTTGATGATGCGTTTTTTTTACCGGCATGAAAGCTCATCTTTTACTTGTCCAAACTCCAGTAGAAATGTCAAAGTTAGAAGAAGTGTCAATCAAACTTAATTCACTTCATTAGATCATAAACACTTTTTATCAATAATTAGTCAATAAAATTAATTTAGGCACCTTTCTATTCAAAATTTAAGTATCAATTTGATTTTTTTTATTATTCTTTAAGTATATTTCGTTATTTTTAACGTTTTTTTCTCTGAATTATTATGCAAATGCTTGAAAATTAGTTTAAATATATTATGCAATTACTTTTAAAGAGTTTAAAAGTGATAAAATAATTATTAAAAATATAGATTTTTAATAAAATAATAAAAAAATTTAAAAAGAAAAGATGAAAGGTAGTTTCACATTTTTAATTTTTGTCCTTTAATGTCTCTACCGGGCATAGGCCATGGCCTCCGAAACCAACCCTGAGTTTGAAACCTAATTTCACTGAAGACCATTTTCTTTGTTAGAATCTCGAAGTGGTTTATGTGATTTTGTGTATCTACATTCAGCTCACTCTCCATGATAAATTAAATAAAGTTTTATTTATGTGATTCTGTAACTGTGTACCCTTATCCTTGAAAGTTGAAATTAAAGAATGTACTTAGCTAGGCCAGGTTGAAGTGAAAACTCAATAAAATGCATAGTATTGAAATATCTCCTTATCTCTAAATATAAAGCAAAAAGGAATAAAAGTGCAGGGATAAAAGAAAAAAAAATACTAACAATTAAAATTAAATTGTAGATGGGATAAGCTATTAGATAATAAGACTGATCTAGGAACTAAACAGCAAGAGTTTGGCGTTCAGGATCGGAAACTCGAGTTCTGAACCTGTCAATGAAGGCTGAGGCTTTGCGGTCGATGCCCGGTTCTGCGGTCCAGCCTCTTCCATCTTCATCGCTACGCCATGTCCTTCTGACGTAAAAGCCCTCCTCGCTGATGTCTTCGCCTCCATTTGAACAACAGGAAGTGAATATGCTGAATATAGAGGAGGAAGAAGATTTCCTGTGCTTGGTGTAACCCGAACCCATTACTCTCTTCTCCTGGATCCTCGCTAGGTTGTGTTATTGCGAACTGATGGAGCACTTACTTTCACGCGCAGCTGCACTTTTCTAATGGCATGAGAGATTCTGTTGCATTTATAACGAGGAGAAACCACTAGCGTCAAGCATTCGATGGGGACTCTCAAGAGGTTGTTGGGTGTTTGGACTAATCGGATGGTCGAGATCTTATGATTTGACATACACACACACACACATATATATATATATATTATAAATAGATACTAACCAAGAAATCATGTCATGGCTGTAAAACTTGAACAAGGCATATATGTTATGGTCCTCTGCTTTTGTATTGACCCAAACAGTTATCTTTTTCGTTGTTTCTCTGGTTGGTATCGCATCTTCTAGCTTTTATTATTTAGTTACTGCTATTTCTCTTTTTTCATTCATATTCATAGTTTAATTACAAAGACCCCCTATCTGTTTCTTTAAAGTATTCCCTACGGTTACCAAACTTGCTTCCATCACTACTTTATGAGTATTTCTTTCTTTTTTCTTCTCTTCTGATCTGCTCAGTTTTCTTTTCTGCTGCCATTTTTATTCCTTCATTTTTATGTGGTGCGAGTGGTTCACATGGAGTTGTATTATTTAACTCCATCATAGGAAATATGAAGGAAATACGTGAGACCTAACTAATTAAGCAACGTCTTTGGACTTTGGAGTACTCGGACCCCTGGATTACCGGATTAATTAGAGGATATATATATATATATATATATATATATATATATATATATATATCTACTTTAGCGGATTAATTAGAGGGTGTATATACATATATCTACTTTATGAATTTGATAAATTATATTTTCAAAGTAGATTTTGGAAAGGTTACTTGGATATGTAATTGAAATGTAAAGAGTCTCAGAAGAAAACTTGCAAGAATGTTCTATTGAGTTTGAGTACAGTACTAATCTTTATAATCGAGTACAGTAATAAGAAAGGTAATTAACATAGCAAGGTGTTAACCTGTACTTTTTTCTTTGAAGATTAGATGTGGAGGGGGAACCAACCCACATATCAATTGGAGGATTAACCCCACTTCACTTCGTAGTTCAGACATATATATATATATATATATATATATATCCACTAGCTACCTATAAATGCTTCAAACCCTTTATCATTGTATTACAACAACTTGCAAGTAAGACTATGGCAAACAAGGACTTTGATTTAAAAATTTTACTTTCCATTTTATTTTCTCGAACATATATGATTACAGCTAGTAAGCCATACTACTTTTGATCAATCTGCTGTTCCGCACATATGGACATCTTTGTAATACAGTGCAGCTCGTACTTTGTACTTGGGGATATTTTCGAAAAGGAGGAAGGGGGAGGAGAAGGAGAGTCCTTTAGATGAAAGATGGAATAACAAATCCAAAAAAGCAAGTTCTCGATCGATTCGGCGGATAGCTTTCTTCCTTTCGTTTTCATTCAAATTAAAACTGTACTTTTGGGATGGCATTGGCTGTCCTGTAATGGCCACGAAGTTTCTAAAAAAGTACTTGTAATTTCTAAATTATCCCCGCAGTACTGCATTCAAGCTGTCTACCTTTTTGGCACCTGAAGAAAGAAAAGAAATCGGCTGGAGCCCGAGTTTGGTATGCACATCTTGTACATACTTTAAAACAAGGCATAATATCAGTCTTTTTTTCCGTAATTTATCAGTGTAATCGCTAGCATAATACGCAAATCTTGTTGTGATCGCCTCTGCAGCAATATTATATTACTATTATTTTCTTCTTAATTTCTCTTCACCGAAAGAAAGCCACGAGAAAAGCTTGAAGGTTTGAATGAAAAGACATGATTAGGAAAATATTACTGGCACTACTCTGTAAAATGCATTAGTGGGTATTTTTGGTAATTAATTATAAACATGGAGCATATACCGGTACTAATAGACGATTTGGCGAGCTTCCACCTAGGGTTGGCCCCAATGATTTTCCTCGAGAAATTAAGACGTGTTTCACATCATTAATTCTGGATTAGTTTAAATAAATTATACTATTGATTTTGATAATTATAGTTTAAATAATTATAAAATATATAATTTTTTAATAAAATAATAAATAATTAGGTAAATTATATTTCCACCACTACCGAAACTCTCTGGTCTTGCTTCATTTCGTGGATAAAAGACATCTGTGTATCATACCAGAAGCTTTTATATATATATATATATATATATAATTATTCATTCTCTCTAGTAGACAGAATGAAGAAAAAAGAAACTCTCTCAAGCGAATGTCTTTATCATGGGAAAACATGACCTATGCTAGATTGTTGATGCAAAAATTCCATGGCACGCAACATGAAAGCTTTCTCCCTCTGCAACCCTTTCTGCTACATCCCATGGTAAAAGTATATATTAAAAGTGTTTTCGGCTGGATAGTGGCTAATTGGCACTGTCTTAGCAACTGGAGCTGTGGTCTGTGCCCTGCATGGAGAGTAAGAGTAACCAAGTTCTGGGTGCTTTGCAGAACTGTCTGGTGGGGCCGCAACTTATACAAACTAGGTAATCGGGACAGACCTTGGGGCCAGGGAATCTTTCTAAAAAAAAAAAAAAAAAACCAAGTTTATGTTGGCAGACCAGGCCTAGGAGTTCTCTAGCCCATGCAACTAAGGATCGTGCGATCAAAGCTAGGCATGAGCATAAGAAACTTAGGCCCAACTAAGGATAATATGTGAAACCCAATCCAAGTCAACATTTTATCCAAATATATATATATATATATATATATGGCAAGTTGAAGCAAATAATATTATAGAGGAAAGGAAGAAGAAAAGCAAATAATAACACCTAGAAAAAATAACCGAGGAGTGAGAACCCTTTAATTGGAAGAAAGAAGAAAGACTGAATTGAGCGCATGGGAGAGGAACATTGTGAACCTGATTCATGATTATTATAAAAGAATATGAAAGCCTTAATAAGAAATATCTTTCATAAATAAGATTTGAATCAACTAAAAGTGATTTAATGGGTGAGATTGTTTGTTTAAATAAGAAATAATCTTGATATTTATGCCCTACAACTACACGACAACATGGAGTATCTCACATTACAACTCAGAAGTATATGTCAAACATTGGTGACAGCCTACCTAACCATGGAAGGTGTCACGGGGTTATTTCGGACTAAGCCTTTCCGCACCTCGTGATGGCACTAAGTCTCGCATACTTAGTCAGCCAACCAACACACCACTCGAACACAATCACAAGCAATAGGGCCAATGCGCAAGGAAACGCTCACTTACAGGAATCCCCAACCTTTATATTCACAATTTACAAAGGAAATAGGTTTGCTGCAGGGACACAACAACAACTCACACAAGGAGGTCTGTGTCTCACTGCCTTTCTCAACCAACATTATATAGGCAAGCACTGGCTGACACCCCCAGCCAGAAAAGGAAAGCATTAATGCACTGAATCCCACTGATTATGGACAGATTTCCTCCTGAGATCTCGCCCCAGTTATGGCAAGTCAACTGTCTCAGCACGGATCCTGCCGGATTCTCACGGATTCCCCCGAGATCCTCGCAATCTCCCACAATCATATCTGACCATCAATGAGCCTTGATGCGCGCCCGAAAATCCGCTAACGCGTATCAATCCGCATTCAGTGCTGGTCAACTCTTTCAATGCCTATCAAGCGTGAAGTCCGCCCCACGCAGATTTGGCAGCAGCCAACTGCCATCTTGTGTCAAGCCCCCATCTAAGGCCTGCTCGATGCCACCGAGTGCCAGCTTGCGCACAATCCCGCATCCCGCGCGCGCACATCGCGCACTGCGCGCATATCTCGCACGCTGCGCGCACATCTCGCACGCTGCGCGCAAATCATGCGCGCCCCGCGCGCATCCAGCTCACGAGGGTGTGACAAACTCTCCCCCACCGGATGGAGCCGACGTCCTCGTCGGGAGGGTTTCCAAGTACGCCTGCACCTGGTCTTCAAACTGCCACAGTGTCACATCCCTTTCCCATGACTCACTTCCATCTTCCCATTGAACCAGAAAATCAGTGCGCCTATTCTTGCTGCTCGCGCCCTGAGTGTTGTGAGCGAGAATCTCCTTCAACTTCTTTTGGAACTCTTTCCGGACAGTTGGAGGAGCTCTCTTCCCCTGCTCACGCGTCTCATCTTGATGAAATGGCTTGAGGAAGCTCACATGGAAGGTCGGATGGATCTTCATGCTCGCGGGTAGTTCAAGCCGATAGGCCACATTCCCAACTCGCTTGACTACCTTGAATGGCCCATCATACTTTTGGACAAGACCCTTATGGTACCGCTTGTCCGACACCTTCTTCCATATCTGAGGTGTGAGTTTCAAGAGCACAAGGTCCCCTTCTTGAAACTCCAAGGGCCGTCTATGTCTATCTGCATACTCCTTCATCCTCTGCTGTGCCATAGCCAAGCTGTCCCGTGCCTGATCAATGAGCTCCTGTTTATCACGGGCAAATCTGTATGCAGCTGGGCAGCTTCCTTGCGTTTGCTGCTTGACTACCTCGGCAGGTGTTAAAGGTTGACGCCCAAATGCTAGCTCCGATGGGCTCAATCCTGTTGCAGAAGACTTATGCAGATTGTAGCAAAATTGGGCAACATCAAGTAAACTTACCCAATTTCGTTGGCTTGCAGTCACATAGTGCCGCAAGTACTCCTCCACCAAAGCATTCACCCGCTCAGTCTGGCCATCTGTTTGCGGATGGTTTGCTGTGGAGAACTTCAATTCTGAACCAAGTAGTTTGAACAACACTGTCCAGAATTTACTAGTGAACCGAGCATCTCGATCGCTCACAATGTCTCTAGGGAGCCCAAATACTTTCACCACGTATTTGAACATCAGCTCCGCGGCTAGTTCTGCAGTACAAACTTGAGGCGCTGCAATGAAGACTGCATACTTAGAGAATCGATCGACCACTACCAAGATGGATCCCATTCCATCTACCACTGGCATGCCTACTATAAAATCCATAGAAAGAGACTCCCAAGGTCCCTCTGGTATTGGTAGCGGTTGAAGCAACCCAGCCTGCTTCCTCTTCTCGGTTTTGTCTAGTTGACACACTAGACAAGTGCGGACATACAACTCAATGTCCTCCAACATCTTCGGCCAAAAGTAATTTCTCGATATTAAGGCAAACATCCTTTCCACACCCGGATGTCCTGCCCATTGCGGATCGTGGGTCTCTTTCAACAACTCGCGCCTCAATCCCCCGCCCTTAGGGACATATAATCTCCCTCCCTTTGCATAGAGGAGATCATTTTCGACCCAATACTTCCTAACAACACCATCTAAGACTTGTCGCCTGGTCTTGCAGTAGGCAACATCAGCCTCAGCAGCCAACTTTATCCGCTCGGCAAAATCGGACTGGACCAAGGTCAAGGAGGCCACAAAGGATTGCACCTCCTTTCGACTCAACGCATCAGCCACCCGGTTCTCTCGTCCCGCACGATGCAACCAGGTGAAGTCAAACTCAGCAAGAAACTCCTGCCACCTTACCTGCTTGGCCGACAGGTTCTTCTGTGTTTTGAAGAAAGTGTTGGCAACGTTATCCGTCACCACAGTGAACCTGGTTCCCAACAAGTAGTGCCTCCAAACACTCAGGCAATGAATCACAGCAGTCATCTCTTTCTCATGCGTCGAGTAGCGCTGCTCTGCTTCCTTCAACTTCCGACTTTCATAGGCTATGGGGTGGCCCTCCTGGATCAGCACTCCCCCTATAGCCTTATCCGAGGCGTCTGTGTGTACCTCAAAAGGGCTCTCGAAGTCTGGCAGTCTAAGCACAGGCTCGGAGGTCACCGCCTCCTTGACTTTCTCGAAGGCTTCTTCACACTGGACTGTCCACTCCCATGGTTTCCCCTTCTTTAACAAATCTGTGAGGGGACTGACCAATTTGGAAAATCCTGCGATGAACCGTCGGTAGTAATTAGCCAAGCCTAGAAACGATCTCAACTCTGACACCGTCTTTGGGAAGGACCACTCCACAATTGCCTGGATTTTTCTCTCATCCATGCGAATCTTTCCCTTACTCACCTTGTGCCCGAGAAACAAGATCTCCTGCATGCCAAACTCACATTTTTCCTTCTTGACATATAGTGAGTGTTCCCGTAGTTTAGCGAACACCTTCCCAAGGTGCTCCACATGTGCCTCAAGGGTCTCACTGTACACCACAATGTCATCAAGGTACACCACAACAAAGTCATCCAAGAACTCATACAAGACGTCGTTCATGAGGTTACAGAATGTAGCTGGGGCGTTTGTTAGACCGAAAGGCATCACCAAGAACTCAAACGATCCATATCTCGTCACCATGGTCGTCTTTGATTCATCCCCAGGGGCTATCCGCACTTGCCAGTACCCTGACCGCAAGTCTAGCTTGGTGAAATAGGCTGCCTTGGTCAATTTGTCGAACAAATCTGCTACATTCGGTATAGGATACTTGTTCCTTATCGTAACCTTGTTCAACGCCCGATAATCTACGCACATTCGAAGGGACCCATCTTGCTTCTTTTGAAAAAGCACAGGGGCACCATATGGGGCCTTCGATGGCTGAACAAGACCAGCCTCCAGCAACTCGTTGAGCTGTTTCCTCAACTCTGCCAACTCCTGTGGGGGCATCCGATAAGGTGCCTTTGCTGGTGGTCTCGTTCCCGGTTCCAACTCGATCCGGTGATCAACATTTCGCCGCGGTGGCAACTCCTTCGGCAATTCGGGTGGCATCACATCGCGGAATTCCTCGAGCACATTCGCGATGCAGTCAGGCACCTCCACAACATGGTCTGGTTTGATCTCAACCAGAGCTGCGAGCATAGTGGTCTCGCCACGCTTTACTCCTGACTTGAGTTGCGAAGCCGATTGCATCAATGGCTTCTCTGCCACTCGTCCCTCATATTCTGCTGGGACAAAACCCGGATGCCCTTCATCACCAATCCATAAGCCATGATGGCTAGGTAGAGGCGCGGCCTTTGCCTCTACAAAGAACTCCATTCCGAGTATAATCTCGAAATCATCAAGGGGCACGACCATGAAAGAGCATGACTTCTCCCAATCACCAACTCTCAGCACTGTAGTCGTGACTCCTTGCACTGGCTGAGCTCCAGAATTCACTGCCTTGATTCTGCTAGAGCTCTTGGACAGAACTAGTCCGAACCGATTCACTACTCGTTGCGCTATGAAATTGTTGGTCGCGCCAGTATCCAACATCGCGCGCGCCACTCGACCATTCACCAACACTGGCACATACATCAGGCCCTTATAGATAGTCCGCTTGTCTACGGTGATGGCATTCAGCAGCCGCAACGGGTTGAGTCGAGGGTTCTCCTCTTCTGACTCCGAATCCTCCTTAGCGATCAAGGCTGAAAGTCTTTCCCTTCGGGGACAATCTCTCGCACGGTGAGGTCCATCACATAGGAAGCACCCTGTCTTCTTGCCTTGGGGTGGATCCGTCCCCTTTGGCTTTGATGGCTCACCATCCCTCTTCTTATCCCACCGACCTTTCCTGCCTTGTCTCTCGATTCGCTTCCCATCGGTTCTAGTCTTCCTCTTGTCAACATTGGAGAAGGTAGCTCCATGTTTAAAGTCGTTGAGGCTGTCTGCCGCAGCAATGGCTGAAGGCAGGTCCGTCACCTTCAGTCGCCTCAACTCAGCCTGTGCCCAAGGCTGGAGCCCTGACAAGAAATTGAAGACTCGATCCTCCTCGGACATGTTGTTGATTTCCAGCATCAAGGAGCTGAACTCCTTGACATAGTCTCGCACAGCTCCTGTGTGCTTTAGTTTCTTCAACGATTCCCTCGCTAGCCACGCTGTGTTCATCGGAAGGAATTGATCCCTCAACTCCTTCTTCAAGGCATCCCACGTCTGGATTGGAGTGCGCCCATTTCCCGCATCATCATCGAGCCGAGTCCGCCACCAAAGCTTCGCATCGCCACCAAGGTACATGCTGGCGATGGAAACCTGCTCATCCGCATCCACTCGAGCAGCCTTAAAGTACTGCTCCATATCCCAAATGAAGTTCTCGAGTTCCTTAGCATTCCGACTCCCTTGGAATTGCTTAGGCTCGGGCACCTTCAATTTGGATGGCGGTTTCTCCCCATTGTTTCCGCCATGATGCGAGTTACCAACGGCCAACTTCAGCAAGTTGACATCCGTGTCAATGTCACCTACTCGATCGGACAACGACTGGATCTGCTCCATCAAGTCAGTGACGCGATCGGTGAGATCACTTTGGAAGTCACTCATCGCTCGCTGAAGATCTGCAATGGCTTGCGAATGGAGCGCAGCCTGCTCCGACAGTGAGGTAGCGTCTGGCGCAGGCGCACCGATCAGCTCCTCTAGGACGGCAACTCTCTCGCTCAACGTTCCGGCCATCGAAACACGGGCTCTGATACCAACTGTCACGGGGTTATTTCGGACTAAGCCTTTCCGCACCTCGTGATGGCACTAAGTCTCGCACACTTAGTCAGCCAACCAACACACCACTCGAACACAATCACAAGCAATAGGGCCAATGCGCAAGGAAACGCTCACTTACAGGAATCCCCAACCTTTATATTCACAATTTACAAAGGAAATAGGTTTGCTGCAGGGACACAACAACAACTCACACAAGGAGGTCTGTGTCTCACTGCCTTTCTCAACCAACATTATATAGGCAAGCACTGGCTGACACCCCCAGCCAGAAAAGGAAAGCATTAATGCACTGAATCCCACTGATTATGGACAGATTTCCTCCTGAGATCTCGCCCCAGTTATGGCAAGTCAACTGTCTCAGCACGGATCCTGCCGGATTCTCACGGATTCCCCCGAGATCCTCGCAATCTCCCACAATCATATCTGACCATCAATGAGCCTTGATGCGCGCCCGAAAATCCGCTGACGCGTATCAATCCGCATTCAGTGCTGGTCAACTCTTTCAATGCCTATCAAGCGTGAAGTCCGCCCCACGCAGATTTGGCAGCAGCCAACTGCCATCTTGTGTCAAGCCCCCATCTAAGGCCTGCTCGATGCCACCGAGTGCCAGCTTGCGCACAATCCCGCATCCCGCGCGCGCACATCGCGCACTGCGCGCATATCTCGCACGCTGCGCGCACATCTCGCACGCTGCGCGCAAATCATGCACGCCCCGCGCGCATCCAGCTCACGAGGGTGTGACAGAAGGTCCTTCCAAAAAAAAAAAAGGAAAAAAAAGAGCTGTGCTCGTTTCCCACGAGGCTCGAGCATGGGCACACCTACCACTTCCACAACCACCAGATCAGGGTTGATTCTATTAATGTACCGTAATACCCCTGCTCTAAAAGAGTCAGCTCGGGAGGTCTGGAAGACGGAGATTGGGATTGGGTGTCTCTTATCCTTGACATTCTCAAAGCCGAAGAGCAACAAAACAAAAAGCAAGGCCTGGGTGGGTGTGGACGACGCGACCACACATTCACAAATCACACCAGCAACCACACGCCACCATTTCTCATTTCTAAATTCAGAGGTTTCCAGTTCATAAGGTATAATTAATTGTAAGTATTTATATCCCTGTCTACTTACAGTTCGCTGCTGATGGACGAATCATCATCTCCGGAAAAGACAGCCAGTTTGGACGGCACGCTGCATGTATTTGGGTTTGAATTCCAAGATTTGTTCCCCAATAAAGTCTCCGGACGCTTTCAAGTAACTGAAAAGTGCTGCCAGGTGAGTTCTCTGTTCCTTTTTGATGGTTCTAACAAATTATTCTCTTACATTTAAAAAATCAATTAATTAGTAATCTTGCAATTGGCTATTGGCAAAGCAGCCATTCAAGGTGTTGCACGGTGGTGTTTCGGCTCTGGTAGCGGAGGCGCTGGCTAGCATTGGGGCTCACATGGCCAGCGGTTACCAAAGAGTGGCTGGAATCCACCTTAGCATCAATCATTTAAAGCGCGCCGAAATGGGAGACCTTATTTTCGCTGAAGCTACGCCGGTCAATCTTGGCAAGACCATTCAGGTTGGTATTTTTTTTTTTGCTTGAGTAGCCACTAGTTACCCAACTTTCTAACTTTTACATAATCATTTATTCCACAGTAGTTGTAAATAAATAGATGCTCATACTCGCTATAAATACCTGGAAGGGCATCTGTTATCATTATCAAAATCTACAATTTACATGCAAATATGGTCTTCCCATAGATTCTTATCCCATCCCTGAAATATCACTCACATAATGTTTGGGGTAGGAAGGAAAGTGGAAGAAAAGTGACAAAAGGATTTTTTTTTTTTTTTTCTTTTCATTGTGTTTGATTGTAATAAGGGAAAAATAGGGAAAAGAAAGAGGATAAGGATTCAATTACTGATTCAAGTTTAATGTGCAATTTCCTTTTATTTTTTGAAGGATTAGATTTGAAGAGAAAGACATGTCCAAATTTACCAATTTTCTTTACTTGCTATTATTTTATTGTTACCAAATGTAGAACCTGGCTCTTTCGCATGGGAGAATCAAGTCATGTGTGTATTATTTAGTTACATAATATTTCAGGAGTGTTAAATTTATCACGATTTTAATCAAATTGGATAAACTTTGAACCTGTCGAATCTTTTTAATTGAGCTTCTTTTTAATATTTAATTTATCATTTTACTCTCATAATATATTATTAAAAAATGTCGAATCAAATTTATTGAGTCGAGTTTGAATGGTTCAATTATTATGTCGAATCAAGTTTGAGTTTTAAAAATAAAATTTGATTGAGCTCAAGTCGGACTTTGAGTTTTTAAGTCTAGCCAATCTTAAACCTAATATTAAATTATTTCGACTCAATTCGATTACATCTCTAAATTGAATTCATTTGGTATTGGTTGTCATTAGTATTTTGTTACACGTTAATTGAACATCATTTCAGATGCCATACATGTTGTATTGACTACTAACATTTGTGAGTTAAATAGATAGGGATTGGGGTGTTAAGGGGCTTTAAAAATAAAATTTGATCGAGCTCAAGTCGAACTTTAAGTTTTTAAGTCTAGCCAATCTTAAGTCTAATACTAAATTATCTCGACGCAATTCGATTACATTCCTAAATTGAATTCATTTGGTATTGGTTGTCATTAGTATTTTGTTACACGTTAATTGAACATCGGTTCAGATGACATACATGTTGTATTGACTACTAGCATTTGTGAGTTAAATAGATAGGGATTGGGGTGTTAAGGAGCATTTGTGAGTTAAATAGATAGGGATTGGGGTGTTAAGGGGCTTTAAAAATAAAATTTGATCGAGCTCAAGTCGAACTTTGAGTTTTTAAGTCTAGCCAATCTTAAGTCTAATACTAAATTATCTCGACGCAATTCGATTACATTCCTAAATTGAATTCATTTGGTATTGGTTGTCATTAGTATTTTGTTACACGTTAATTGAACATCAGTTCAGATGACATACATGTTGTATTGACTACTAGCATTTGTGAGTTAAATAGATAGGGATTGGGGTGTTAAGGAGCATTTGTGAGTTAAACAGATAGGGATTGGGGTGTTAAGGGGCTTTAAAAATAAAATTTGATCGAGCTCAAGTCGAACTTTGAGTTTTTAAGTCTAGCCAATCTTAAAGTTTGATAATAAATTATCTCGACGCAATTCGATTACATCCCTAAATTGAATTCATTTGGTATTGGTTGTCATTAGTATTTTGTTACACGTTAATTGAACATCAGTTCAGATGACATACATGTTGTATTGACTACTAGCATTTGTGAGTTAAATAGATAGGGATTGGGGTGTTAAGGGTTGATTAGCTATTTCAAAAAAATATTCCAATTTGGTATTAAATTGTTTTAATATTTTATTTTACTATTTATTTAATATTAGAAAATGTTTTGTATGTGAAGAATTTAAGCCTGTGATCTCTTAAGTTTTTGTTAATATTTTATTGCATTTAATGCTTATTTAATATCAAAAATATGTTTTTTCTTTTCTCACCTTTTCATATTCGAGGTTGTCAAAATTTGATCTTAGTTATTATATTTGAGAGTTCAATAATCTATCAACAAATCAGTGATTGATGGTATCAAATACATGTTTCTGACAACAAAATCTTCTTCTAATTGGATCGGTCAATTGAATAAAAAAATTGAGTCTCTAGTAAAAAATTAAAAAAATATATAGAAAATAACAAAAAGAAAATAATTTTGTCTTTCATTTTCTTTTACTCTTTCTTTCCTATCATATGTAATGTTTTAGTTCAATTAGCATTAGATATTAAGTTAGTTGAAATACTACTTAAAAAGTATGTAAAAACAATACATTAATTGCAAAACATTATATAAATATCACTATAATATTAAACTATCTGTTATTTTTTTTTATCACCGTTTAGGTTTAAAAGATTTGTAATCAAAGCAAAAAAGACCCATATCGTTGAGTATGAGTTTGCTTTTTTATAACATTTATTCATGTGGCTTCCTTTAGGAGCAACATCCCCCAAATTGTTAAGCATCACTCCTAAAATATGTGCATCATTATATACTTGTGTTGTTTGCTTCCTTCCAACAACAACGAGGCGGATGACGGTAGTTTTTGAAGAGTTGCATGCTTTGGATATTTGAATCTCTTCAGAGTCCTATCTTATGCATTTATCTCTCCTGTTCCACAAATAGTTAGTGGCTAAGTTCAATTTCTGTTTATCTATTAATGTTAACAAACAATCACCAATAAACTAGTCATTCGATTATATTTGCAACTATATTTTTTGCTGAAAATGCATTCAGCTGGATGATGAATGTATACCATTTTGGTCTGAATTACATTTCCAATGTGCCATGCTTTAAATAACGCTGTTGAAATTATAATAAATTTATTAATGACGGCTGTTCCACAAATACTGCCAAATGGCAACTCTTAACAGGTATGGGAGGTGCGACTATGGAAAACAGACCCCTCAAGCTCCGAGAGCAGATCCTTGGTATCATCATCGAGGGTTACTCTTCTGTGCAACCTGCCTGTGCCAGAGCATGCAAAGGATGCAGGAGAAAAGCTCAAGAAGTATGCCAAGCTATGACTCCTTTGTACTTGATTCTATATTTGCTATAATAATAGCAACAATCAATAAATCCAGTAAAATGATTAAGGATCACTTGTATACATGTATATCCTTCTGTTAATTACGCAAGAATTTCTGCAATCTCATGTTTTATATGATCCATCACATAAAAATCTTCTTACATCCGGATTTCTGCCACGATGCATGGAACCATGGACTAAACGACCAACAGACAAAAAACATTTTTCACAAATAGCAGAGATAATACAAATACTGTTCACCCCATTTTCCATCCATTATCAGGCTGCAATAGGAAGCTTGCTTTTGCGCCACATCCAATAGCTTGCTCTCAAAGAATCCACGTGCCCCAAGATGTAACAAATTGCTTCTGCCAGGTCAGAATCTAATGGTTGAGTGTCTGAAGTCCACAGAGCATCTACAGCATCTCTGAACTCTTGGTTTGGTTGAAAACCGTGACACAGAAGATCCAGAAGCATACACAGACCAAAAACATAATTGCTTTTGGTGTTAATTACCTTCAAACATACTAAGGAGACCTGAGGATCATTTACCCAAACCTCAATGTTGTCTTCGTAAAGACCCCGTAGGTATCTCCATGGGCTCTCATTGCCAGGCTCGGCCAAAATGGCTTCCACAGTGTATCTCACTTCAGACTCTCTCATGACTTTGAGGCCTCCCAGGAAAGGAGAGTTAGTAACCACAAAAAATCTCTGTTGCAATGAATGTAAATTGACATTATTAAATTTGAAAGAAGGGAGACAAATAATCATCATGATGGAAGAAGGTAATTGATAGACATTCATAAGAACCACGGAAGATGGTCTTGTATTATCATTGCCATCACATATATGGTTTAGGATCTGCAGTGCAGTAGCAAGATTATTCATCCACACCTGATTCCAAGCAGAATTATTAAAAATATCTTCCTCAAGAAGAGTCTGACAGAAACCGAGTTCATCTTCCCAGCCTCCCAGTGCTTGAAGCACCCACTGCAATCAAACAGGGAAAAAGAAACCTACTTTTCAACTTCAATTTTCACAAACTATAATAAGTCCTATGCAGCTTAGCCACTTACTCAACAAAGACAAATCAGAAAATAAAACAGGTTTCAAAGGGTTCTTTTGATTATAATATACAAAAGAAGTTGAACCAACCTGCCTATGTGACCAGGCCTGATAATTTTTGGCATCAAGTGATAGTATCTTCTTCGTGAGTTGAAGTTCCTTGGCTCTAGCATCAGTTCCCAATCTCTCAACAACCCACCGCCGGTGATGCCTAGAGAATTTTGTAGTAAGATTTTTAGAATGAAATGGGTATAAGAAAGAATTAAAACGATAGTAAAACATGAAACCAACCTAAAAGTTGACCAAAGGCTAGAAAGTTCATGATCTTGCTATAGATTTAAACCACATAATAGTGCTCAGGAATAATCTGACACAAGTTGCATTTGATTAAGATTCATTGACCTTTTCCATAGTTAATTGAGTATACAAATAACACATAAAATGAATGTTAGTTAGCATATGAATTGTGAAATTCGAAGCACATCATTGCAAACATTGAGAATATTCTTGGAATAAATGAGATCCTTCAAGTTTTGTAGATTTCATTTAAAATACAACATTTTAGACAAGCAACAGTTTTTGATTTGCAAAATTTTGAAGTCATGATCCCACTACTGTCACAAATCTGATCAAACATTTGCACAAGATGAGAAGAGAATGCATTATTTTTAAACTCATAAGAAAATCTAAACGTCTAGTTTCTCCCTTTCATAAATAAAAAAAATTCCATACACACACACACATCAGAATTTACTGCATAAGAAATCACATGAAGTAAAAACAATAAAATTCAAATGAATTTATTTGAATTATAACATGAGAATTGATTTGTAAATGAGTTGTTCTATTTAGTTCAATTCTTTTTTATTTGGTTCCAACTATTTCAATTGCAAACAAGAGGATCTCTTAAGACCATTTCTGCAGTCCATATGTAAATTATGAGTCAGCATCATTTACACAAATGCAAGTGAAAAATCAATTATTATCAACATCTGCAGAGTCAGCAACGGCTAACCTAAATGAATAAAATCCTAGACACATGATCCCTAAAACTAAAATTTCAATCAATAATACAAGGAGAAAATGGAAGATAGTAAGAGGAGGTAATAATGCCACTCACCACAATTGATAGTTCTTAGAATTAGAATTGGCAATCTGTTGAAGGAAATCCAGTTCCTCGTACAAATCAGCATTAAGGGTCTGGAGTATGAGTCGCCTAAAATGCCACACCTTCACCCACCAAAGAGAGAGAGAGAGAGAGAGAGAGAGAGAGAGAGAGAAAGAAATACAAGTTTAATAAAGGCATTAAAAACAAGAAAGAAGACATATACTAGATATATATTACAGTGTAATTGCCAGGATTGACAAGGATGGCTTGGCAAGTGAGACGGAGGGCGCGAGGGGAGCGTTCATCAGCTTGGTAGATGGCTCTAAAGTAGTCCATTGTTTCACGGAATTCTTCCTTGTAGGCTATGGGGACTACTGGGTAAGGACCATCATCTTGGGGGAGAGGGGTCACATCACACCACTCAGCTCTCCTGCTCAGCGGCTGTCCATTATCTTCGTCTGATTCCATTTTCGGTGTCTGCTTGTTGTCTACTGCTCAACCGGAAGAGTTTGGATCTTATAAATATTATCACCTTACACTCACACACGTCTTTCTTTCTTTTGAAGGGAACTTCAATCTTTGGAAGGGCATAGGTGCACTGCCAACTGCAGATCGGAAAGAAAAACAAGAGAAAATAGCACTCAAATCCTGGAGGTTCGCACCTAATTAAATTTAAATCTTAGTCCACTCCTACAAGCAGCACCAAGATGAAACAGCGTTAAAGGAAATTTCAAAATTAACAAAACTTCACAAGTTAGAAGCTTGCTACATACCCATTAAGATATATTTTTTAAAAAAATTTAATAAATTATATAATAAATAACTGCATATGTGACCACATTTTAATACCGTTTGAGGAACTGAGGTGTATAAAATATTAACTCATTGAGTAACAAGCATTAAGAAAATTCTTATTTCGTTTCAAAACACAAGAACAGCGATCACCAACTCTCTCAGCGTTGCTTTGCAGTCGGTAGCCCTTTCATCCATATCATTTTCTTCATTTTCCGATTCTTGATAAATCTCTTTCACTCTTTTTCTTTATTTCTTCTTCCTTTTTCTTTTGGCCAATTTTTTTCCTATTCCTTGATTAATTCTTTTCTCTCTTTTTTTGCCCTAATCAAACCCAGCAAAAAACCAGAATCAAAGGCCCCATTTTAATCAATTGTAAATTCAAAAACATAACTTACTAAAACAAGATGCACAGCAGCAGCAACGGAAGAAAAACAATCAACATGCTTTTCCAAAGACAAAAATTTTGCAGAATTAATGACTTTCAAATGCTATCCATACAAATTTTCGCCTTTTATCTTTCCCCATTTTCGGTATCTCTTACTTACTTTCGTTGGCTCCGCTCCTAATTGAGCTATGCAACACTAGAAATAGTCGTCGAAGAAACAGTGGTTTTGAGAATTTTGTCAAGCACCTGGATGCAAGCCAAGAATCAAAAACTTTTTCTAGTTAACCGAAAAAGATAATGGCTCAACCTATTATCATCACAAATGTTAGCATTTAACAATTCAATAAACTGATTTACCGATTAAAATCATACGTTTTCGTAGCTTCATTTCAAACGAAGAGAGTTGCACTCCAAAATCAACCGCTTTCCTCTTCCCCCAGTTTTTTCCATCTCCAACGAAAAGTGTCTACCCAATCATGAAGTAAAGAAGTCTTTGATTACAGCGGCTTTGCTTCTTCTCTGGGTTTTCGGTCCCTCCTCCTTTCTTGCTCGTTATAATCGTGGTAAAGCAATTTTTGGGTGTTCGCTTAACCCTATCGTAAATGCTTGGTTTTTACGGGCTTTACTGATAATGACATCAAATTTGAAGATGTTGTGGGCCTTTCTTTTTTCGGAAATTTGGTTGGCCATGAGCCAGTATAGATCCAAATAATCACAGATTCTAGACTTTTTCCTTCTATTATCTGAATCCAAATCCCTTCTTCACTCGATCGAAAAAACTTATATTTTGTAACGAAACAAATGTTTCTGTTAATATATTGATTAATGCAATAGTAGGATTGCAGATAAACACCATATGTAATTATTATTACTATGACCTAAGTAGATATCTTTAGAGATAAAACGTGCTTCCTCCTAGTGTTCCTAGTTGACGGTTGTGCGCAACAGCAGAGGCATCCCATTCCAATCCTGGGCATCACTAGAACTTGAACAGAGACATCTTTTTCATTTTTTTTTCCTTTGATCTTATCGCTAATTCTCCCTCAACCTGTTGAGTGACTGGTGTCTACTTTATTCCACATTCCCCGTACCAGGTCATCTATGCTCACAAACAATTAAACACAATCTATTTGCTGTTTACTACAGGTACATAATCATTATTATTATTATAATTTATTTTCCAATACAGTACACTCAATTTATCTCCAAAAACAACGTTATCTTCGACCACCACACATAACCACTCCAAATTTCACTCCTTGTTCACCACAGACCCATTCTGTTGTGAACAGTGATGTGAATAAGAATCATGAGCAAGTGTCTGCAAACACAAAACATCATCTCAATGTCAGTACCGCAAATCCCATCCCCCACCTATATTGTACCAATTCATTTAACGCTGCAAAATACCTGCTCTTGTGACCGGAAATACATGAAGGGCGTATACTCGAGAAAATTGGACACTCTCGACGTATATATATCAGCATACCTGAAATTGCAATTCATTAATATAACTCTATTAAAGCAATTACTTTGAACTCTCTATTCCACAACTCAAGACAGGATTTTGAGACATAAACACATACTTCTCTATTTGTCGCATCAAGTGGCTTTTGTCCCACAGACCCGCACGTGAAAGAAAGCCCCACCTAAAGCAAAAGATTTCAGACCATCTCAACTACCTATCTCTGGGGTGTCCAATCCCAGACAAACATGCATGCATGCACACCCCCGTAAAGATACCAATATGATCAACTAACCCCATTCTTTTAACAAGTCAACTCAATGGATATGAGCATTCATAAATTCCACATTACCTCATTACGGAATATTCAAATAAAGGAGAAGCCTCTCATAGCTGAATCAGATAATC
Source organism: Firmiana major (assembly GCA_033439115.1). Taxonomy (NCBI): domain Eukaryota; kingdom Viridiplantae; phylum Streptophyta; class Magnoliopsida; order Malvales; family Malvaceae; genus Firmiana; species Firmiana major. The sequence continues at coordinate 74,165,334 of CM065903.1, read as the reverse complement.
TCAAAAGATGTAAGTTCTCCGTCCTTGTTTTACCTTATATTAAACAGCTCTCCATCTGCTTCTAACATAGGAGCAATCTTCTCATCAAGTCTTTGCATAACAATAAGAAGCTTCTGCATGCTTTCTGTCAGTTCTTGGTCATCCATGTTAGTTGCAGCAAGTGTCTAAAACCATGGAGAAGGAATCAAGAACTTCGTTATTTCAGCATTGCAATAAACACCTTTCCAAGAAAACTTTGACAACGGTTTAAGAATATATAGTCTGGTGCATGTTTTTTTTATGATGGCAACAGTTTAGTTACAATAATTCAGAACAAATACATGAAATTTGTACTGCAAGTTGCCAGGGAGAGTGTGAATGTGGCAGCCCCTTAGGGAGACTATTTACCATACGAAAACAGGTATAAATTAGTATGACGAGCAAAATTAGAACATCAATTTATAGGGATGAGCTGCAGTATGAGGGTAAAATGGTATCTTACATACACCAAATGCTTCACATAGGAAATTTTACTAAATAACAATGAGACTATAGCATGAAGAAGAAGCAAGATCCAACATCCAAGAAATTACAAGGGGCATTATACAATATGATCAACTCACCTGAGCTGGACGCCCTTTGGTTCGCCGTTGCAGAGCCAGACGTAATTGGTTGAAGAGATCTCCTACAACCTCCTTTTGATTTATAAGCTCTATCAGAGTTGCCCGATGACCCCGACTATGAATTAAAGCATTATACTGTAGTTTACGAAACAGAGAGCCATTTCAGCACTTGGCAGTCGGGGATTTAAGAAAATGCATTAAACCACTTAGTATTATCTGGTGTCCAAATTTACTGCTCAAAATTAACCTTTTTTCAGAACCAAAATTCCAGTAATTAATATTACTTCAGATTCAATGATGGCCCTTTTGCTTCTCCTTATAGTTCCGATTATATTTATCCTCAAAAGACTACTGAACAACCAAATCATTACAATAAATGTTGGAACAAAATAAAACAACTGAACCTTTAAAATACATTAAATTCTGCTTCCATGTTCATAGATAATGGTAAGCAAAATAAAATAAAAGATTCATACCTCTTCCTCCAATTCTCGACAAATCAATGCTGTTCGCCATCGTAAATGGACTTTGGATTGACTTACATCAGTGTAAATATGATCACCAACATAAAGAATCTCATCTCCATGGATATTTAGGGAATTCTCAACCATCTGAGCACTTCCCCCAGAGTACAAGCCTCCTGCAGAAGAAGTAAAAGATGAATAAATAAGAATGCCAAATCATGTGAGTAGAATTGTTATTTCTTCTTTCAGGCACACTGTAGGACAGACAAAAAAAATATTCTAAGATTAAATCTTTGGTTTGGGTGCCAAAAGAGCACTTCCATCATAAGCTAAGAAGTTCATATATCATGGTGCACCCTCAACAATGTGGGAGCCTTGTGCACTGAGTTGCCCCCTTTTTTATTTAGATAAAAGTTTTCATCATGGAAAATGCTGCATACTATTACATAGCCATTACAAGCTTTGAAAACCCAGGCATATACTTGATGGTTTTATCTCTCAACCCCACAATTTCTCCCATGTGCTGGCATCAATGACAACCAACAATCAGGATCATCACAGCTTAGTGAATGGTTTCTCTCTCAATCTCATAGTTTCATCTACATACATGTTCCATTATAAAGAAGAAAAAAGATTAAAACATAAGCTTTAAGCATAGATTACCTGTATGAGCCTTGAAGCAAGGACGCATTAAACCCTCACCCGTCACTACTTCATACAATGGATGTGATGTTTGAAAGAACTCTGGCTTCCTTGCTGAGACTATCACCTATACAAATCCAGAACAGCAAGAAAACACAAAGGCATCAATAGTTTATACTTGTACCTCAGATTTCCATCTGTCTAAGCAATTGCAAAAAGTTGCGCAAGGAGAAGACAGAAAAGAGTGTAATGAAGCTCTTGTTTTCTGATATAAAAATAGAAGCAATACTTTGAGTATTTCCAGGTCATGAGATCACAATGATCAGTTTCTAAAATTTGATTTGAAGAAAGAAATATTAAAAAAAAATGGTATTCTGATATAAACAATAATCAAAAGGTTGCTGCAAATGGGCTTTATTCAATGGTAAGGAGGAGGCCAAAAAATAGGTCCTAAGTTAATGTCAGCTTTAAATGGATTTTAGTCCAGTCTCGTTTTGGATTTTCTCTAGCTTTATGCTGGTTGATTAATTGGTTATGGTTTCTCCTCTCCAACAACTCGTTTGTTTGATAATATTGTGAATGCCTACTTCTAAATGCAGTCTCATTGAAAAGAAAAAATAATCAGCTAAAATCTAGTGGTCGTAGACAGAACAGGAAGAATGCTGAGCATGCAGCAAATTTTATACTTACCATGTCAAAAAGATCTCGCCATCCCATGTCATTGGGCAGGAATCTGTTAAAAGAATGCCGCATCATTTTGTCCGTGTAATGATAATCTGAGTTTGTGATAAGCAGCAACCTTTTACCTGCCTGATGCATGAAATGTTTAAGTAAATAAGAAAGAATATAAAAGTTTACTTTACACGTCATACCGGGATGAGAAGGAAAAATGGTAAAAGAAATACCTCCTTTTGATCCAAAAGTGCTAAAGGTAGCTCTGGATCAGGCTCCACAAATAGTTCAGGTTTGGACATTATCTCACTCTGAATAACGCAAGCATGCGACCTATCAGTTTGAACTTGAGGATCACAACATTAAACAGTCACACTTTCCCCATTCTACTTACCTTAAGTTGACCTTCTACATGTGCCCTGAATAGAGCCTTTCCAACAGCCTTAAAACCAACCAACAAGTTAATAAAAGCGCATATTCTTCTTGGAGCTTAATTAAATATATATCCATAATAATTTAAATATATAGAGCTTAATTAAAGATTAAATATATATGCCACAATAATTTACCTTGTAAAGTCCTTTATAGTCCAGTGGACCAAGGTCTGCCGGAATAGCTCCTTCATCCAATCTGTCCACCATCTGGAAGTAAAAGTATATGATATTAACAAAGAAATGATCTAAACCAAGAATCAGAAGTCATAGTTTTAATAAGAATAATACTGAGAGGCTCAAAATATTACACCTAACCTTCTTTGGAGAAAATTGTAGGCAAAAATGCAAGTCAGAACAAAGGAAGGTGATTTGGCAATTAAAATTTTTTATATCTATAGAATATGTGGTCTTGCTTACAAGCACCAAAAAAGTAAAAATAAAGACATAGCAGGGCAAATTATTTACACCAGGAACAAGGAGAAAGGGATAAAATTGCAGCAGGTATGCCATAATGGCTAATTACATTCAAGAAGAAAGGACAGGAACTCAGTTGTTAAAACTTCACCATGAAGTCCAAGTGGACTAAAAACAATTTCTAAAACTAGTGAGTTGTTTGCTTTGTAATTTTAACTTTAGATAGGAAGAAATTACCTGCATGTATGCAACAGCTTCTGAAACAGAAAATAGTGTATTAAGGAACTCCCATCGACCCTCCTTCCGCAGGTCCACCAGTTCCCTCCCATACATCTCACTTCCAAGCATAGAATGTTAAGCACCACTATAGAAAATATGCCGCAAATGATGCAACAAAATATGAAATGCTGAGAAGGGATGACTAAGAAATCAAATAGATTGCAAAGCCATCCTTCAAAATAGAAAATCTAATGTACATAAAGGTTAGTGTATGAAAGAACAGCAGCAATATCCAAGTCAAATTGATCTAGTACAATGTCTAGATCATATGTTCACTACAAGATGGTTTGTATACTTTGACACTTTAGCCACACATTGAACAAGAAATCCTCAATTATAGTTACCAATAACTAAAGTAAGAATGCTCAATCCATACCTAACAGCTTGAGTAGATAGCATTTTAGTGCCATGCATGGCCCTCTTTACGTAGCCAAACCGGTCTGCCTTAACCAAATTTCCTTTCTCTTTGTCTATGACAAGACCCCTAATTACCTGCAGAAAACCAGGAGAGATAAAGCATGTCTAGGGCCATGAAATTATGACACAGAGAGAGAGAGAGAGAGAGAGAGAGAGAGAGAGAGATTCAATAAACTGCAAGAAAGCAATAAAAGAAGAAGAGGGGAACCTTGGTCAATGGTAAAGGTTCCTCCTTTGTGATCTGAAGGTCATAGATTTAAGAGGAAACAGCCTCTCCATTAATGCAGAGAGAAAGCTGCATATATATGACCCTCCCCAGACCCTATAATATGGGAGTCTTGTGCACTAAGTTGCTTTTTTTTTTTTAAAGCAATTCAAAAAGAACTCATGAGTTCAGAGACATTACCAAATCAGGGTCAAAGGCAAGTCCTTCAACTGGAAAACCCATATTCTTTAAATTTTCCATGCAGTAATCATAGGCCCGCCCTTCCCAAGCCTGCAAAGGCATCACTCCATGTTATACAAACTAAATTCATTTATGCTGGTGAAAGCAGTAACTAAATCCAGAGTGATATCCATTCAGACAGAACAGCAACAGATATTCACCATCACATTATAGTGAATCAAAGTGTAGTCCATGTCATATCCTATCGCACTTATAGACCTAAGATTTAGAGTCCGGCTACAAAATATACCACGAGGAGAAAGTCTCCCTGCTGAAGGAATCTGCAGATAAAAAATGAAACTGGTGGTGAGATTCACAAAAACAGCATAATGTGGTTTACACAATAAGCTCAACTAATTTATCGCAACTAAGAAGAAATGGATCCACCTTAGAAAAAAACAAACAACTCCTATCAGTTGTTGACTTAAGTAATGAAATTAACTACCATAAGGTGTCAGACGAAGTGAGCGGAATAAGAAGACTAGAAACTCTAAGGCTTTCTTACCACCAACGGGCAACAACAAAGTGCTTATGTTGATAAATGTGTAAGAGTTTAGGATGATATGAGGCATAAGAAACCAAAAATTCAATAAAAAGTGAGAAAAAAAGGAAGGATTTCCAGCACCGGGATACCCAAGTCTCTGAGTAAATTCTCAGCTTCTTCGGTCTCCATCCTAGCTACTTGTTCAATTGAACCTTCTAAAGTTGCCTGGCCATCGAGCCCTGCATGGGAATGCCTTGGACATAAATAAGCCCGCGTATAAAGCAAAACCCAGCAAGATACGGTATACTGATAAAAGTAGAGAAAGAACATATTTTGAAACAGTGCTGTCAAAGGCCTTAAATACTCATGCTTAGTGGTAGAATGGGATACATTCAAAGCAACGCAAAAATAATTTGTTGCAGAAGTGAAAGCAAGATAAGAAGCAGCAATGAATTTCCAATTGGCATGTACAGAGAAAGATTAAAGATTTGATAATGGTTGAAGCACGAGACATGAGAAGATACCAAAAGATGGTTTGATTGAGTGGGGAATCGAAAAGAAGAAAGAAGATACCAAAAGCCTCAAAATGCTCAAGTTTGACGTTTAAATCGCCTTTGGTGCTCTGTCCCAGATAGTCGACATCATATTTGCTGGAAGAAGTGAGGGAGAAAACATCGTCATGTAAACTGCTGCTGCTGCTGCTGCACCCACACTTAAATACCGTTCTGGGAGCTCTGATCACTAAGCATTGAGGAGAAATTGTGGGTCTTGGGAATGGGTTTTGGAGATACTGGAGGATGGTCGTAGTCATTGCAAAGTCACTGCAAAATTGGCCAGAATCGATGAAGCGAAAGGTATCTATCTCTCAGATTCAAAACTTAAAGCCGAAAGGACCGACTAAAATATGTATTTATAATTAGAAAAATGCTTTCTCGCTTGGTTATCCTTGCCCGTACCCGACTGTGGATAATCTTTTGGTCAAGCCAGCCTTTTCTCTCTATGTAGCTTTCTGTAGGTAAAAGGTAATCGAGGGTCAACTTTTTTCTTGGAAATCTTAATTCTGAAAAATAAGGTTTACTTAAAGGTGCTGTATTGTATCAGTGGTCAGCAACTCAGCATCTAAGTGAGCCAAAAAAATGTCCTTAATCTTCTTTCTCAAACTCGCCTAAAAGCAACAAAATCTGTTAGTTTCATCTTGCCAGTTTTATCATTTGAATTTTCCCAAGTAAAAGAAAAACCATGCAACTCTATATTAGGAGAGAAAAAATATTTAAGTCTAAGTATAAAACAAGAAAAGTTGTTCCTGTGCATCCTGAAGTGCTTTCTTCTTAGTAGTGAGCTTTGCAATTTCATCATCCCAAGTTCACTCTCAACCTCCTATATTTGTTCAGAAAGTTAAATCTTGAAAAGATTAGAGATGGGAGAGTTGATTGCTACAACATTTCTCCATTTCGAAAAACCTTGAAATTGATGATGAATCAATTGGATACAGATGGCGTACATACCTTTTGCTCACCATTGTTTTGTCCACCATAGATCCAAGGTGACCTAGGAAAATGATGATCTTTTCATTTTTTTCTTCTTATCATTTCGAAAAAAATTAATCTTTTAGTGGGGTTCTTCTTATCATTGGCGTACATATCTTCTTATCATTTTTTTCTTCTTATCATTCATTTTTTTCTTCTTATCGAAATAATTCAATTTTTATGATTTTAAACCCACTTAATTAAGGAAAACTGTAACGTTCAGCTTTTTGCTTAATAAAATAATAATAATAAAAAAATTGAATTGGTGATGATGATGTACAGGAAGGCAGGTAAACGAAAATGAAAAAGAGAGAAAGAAGAGGGGTGGCGTGTGTCAGTAACTTGAAAAGAAATGAGAGTGAGAGAAAGGAAGCAAATTGAAAGAAAGAGAGGAACACTGAAGCAGACCGAAAAAGAAAGGAAAACAGTGGTGAGTGGTGGTCTGCTGCATACGTACTGTTTGGAGAAAAAAAAAATGAAAAATGAAGAAAGTCAGTAGAGATTGCAGGCAGAAACGAAAGAAGGAAAGAAAGAGTATAAGGCAGAAATAGAAACCAAGAGAAGAAAGAAAACTTGGGGCCGAGACATAGAGAGAGAGCTTCCAAGGAAGAAGAGAAACAGTAAAGAAAAGAAAAATTGAAGCAGTGCAGGGGGGGTCTGTATAGGCGAAAACGATGGTGCTGGAGTTGACGTTCGTTGGTGTTAGAAAGAGTGAAACAAGGCTGTGATGCAGAGAGGTAACAAAGAAATAAATAGATAAATGAAATAGCTTGGCAGTGATAGCAATTTTCTGTTCTGAAAATTATCAAGTTTATTTGATGATTTATATGATACAAAATTTTAGGTAGATGAAATTGGGAACCGTTTAGAAGAATCGAGAGAAGTAAGCTAGCTTCGTTATTGGTGTCAAGTACAGGTAAGTAAATATACAGTCTACAAATTTAATTAACTATTTTGTTCTGAAATATTTGCAGTGATATGAGATTTTGTTTGATATTTGAAAATTCTGTTTAAATATATATAAGTAAATAAATAATATAATAAGTTTTTCGTTGTGATATTTAAAAATATATATTTAGTTCATTTGTACAAAAACTCCGCGTTTAGATTTAAACCTCATGCCAAATAAATTCGATTTGAGAAAAGTATATTAAAATTTGGTTTTAAAACCGTGGGAGCCATCTCTAGAATCCCTGATGGGAACTAAGTGCTACACGTGTATTTGTTGTAAGACTAAATCATTTTGGTACACCTACTGTAAGGGTTCCCCTGAAAAGAAATCGGGAACAGTTTGGCCTATCCTAAGGCGATAGGTGCCAGTGTCGTCTGGCCCACGAGACTGGCTCAGGTCTATGATCATAGATAGCGCCCTAGAAAATAGGGAGTTCGTTGCACTGATAGCTACAGTGCCATTTGATAAGGTTGTACCTAATGCATTTACGCTTCAGCATCCGTATACAACTTTTGTATATGTATCTAATTTCGATGTTCGTATTCGATTTTGCGATATATGTATGTATAATTGATATCTATTTGAAATTTGATTTCTGTATCCGAAAATCTGAAATTTGCACTCGAATTCTATGTTGGATTTGATTTTGAATGTAAGGCATGAGGGTCTGTATGAAACTAATTTTTGTCTTCAGTAGCTGCATATTTGCTTACTGGGTTTTCCATAAAACTCACCCCCTCCTTCCTCCCCCAGATTAAGGCAGTACGAGATTCAGCGGATTTCGTCATACTTTTGAGACAACCAAGCTTCCACCTAGGTATATTTTGTACGGTGGATATATATATTTATATGTTGACACAGTATGTAAGCTTCATGGTGTACACTCATGAGAGGGTTGGGATGTAGACATGTTGTAGACCGTAATTTTGTTGAAGTTGATATTTATTAAGTTTTTATGATCATTACTGCGTCTGATGAAATTTTATCATAATGTGAATGAAATATGAAAGTTTTCGAACTTGTGGAATTTTAGGTATAAATAATTGAAAATCACCTTTAATTTAGTGGGGACCTATAAAGAGTCGAAAGGAATAATCGACGCGTAGGTAGTCTACCACAAACACATACAAACGATAGGAAAAGTGAAAGCGCGAAATTGGCTCAAAATTTCTGGCTTCCGAATTTGAATCAATAAGTTTGGGGTGTGACAGATTTGGTATCAGAGCCCGTGTTTGTTGTGTTTGTGTAGGCTGTTTGTCTTTATTTACATCCCAGTACACCATGGAAGTGTCAGCATATATATATATATAAAGTTTGAATTATTATTGTCAGTATTCATCGGTATATTTTTGTATAGGATTTTGATTTGGATTATGGAGTGGAGAGGCAGGCGACCTCGAGGTAGAGGGAGATCGAGACAAGCTCCTGCGTCGCCACCTCCACAACCACTTAGCCCGAACTCTCGGATAGGACAGGTCGAGCACAGTCTCGGACAGCTGCAGCAGACAATGCAGCAGCTCACCAATCTTTTGATGCAGCAACACGCTGGAATCCAAGCTCAAACCCCTAATGTACAACCACCTCCACCACAACAGGTTATACCACCTCATCCCCAGCAACCAGTTGCTCCACAACCACCAGCTGAAGATTTGGTAGATCGCAATATGTCGAGGTTTCGACAATTTCAGAAGATGAACCCACCGACTTTCAGAGGTGTTAAGGACCCCGATGTAGCAGAAGCATGGGTGAAGCAATTGGAGAAACTGTTTATGTTTATGGGTTGCAGCTCCACGGAAAGAGTTGCTCTGGCAGTATTTATGTTTCGGGATAAGGCAGAGATATGGTGGGAGTCTGCAGAGAAGTTATTGAGGGCCAAGAGACCGGAGATTACATGGGAGGCTTTTCTCGAGGTGTTCTATAAGCAGTATATGCCAGAGCCGATCAGGAGGAAGAGACAAGCAGATTTCCTTCATCTCACTCAGGGCTCTATGACAGTGGACGAGTACGAGTCCCAATTCTCTGCCCTCTGTCGCTACGATCCTTTAATATCTAAGGATGAGTTGGCGAAGACTGTGAAATTTATAGATGGCCTCAGGCACAGTATCCGGGGTCGGTTGTCTGCATTTGATATTAATGATTATGCTGAGGCTCTTCGTCGGGCTCAGATGGTGGAGTTGGAGATAGATATGACACAGAAGGAGTCCGGGTATAAATTCAAGGGTAAAGGCAGAGACATGAGATTCAATGAGAGGAGATCTGATAAGGGCAGGCAACAGTATGACAAGAGACCCAAGACATCCGATTCCCAAGCTCAGACTACAAGATTTAATACTGGCCCCACCTGTCCAACATGTGGAGGACATCATGGCACTAGGCCATGTTACCGGGAGATAGGAGCCTGTTATCACTGTGGCAAGCGAGGCCACTTAATCAGAGATTGCCCAAGCTTCAAGGTGTCTAGTAAGGGTGCTGAGTGTTCTACAGTGGATAAGGGTAAGCGTCCGGTGACACAGGGACGAGTGTTTGCCTTGGATGAGACTACTGCTCAAGCTACTGATTCTGTCATTCGGGGTAAGCTTCTTATAAATGGTTTTGAAGCTTATGTTTTAATTGATCCAGGCTCTACCCATTCATTTGTTGCACCCTATTTTGCTAATAAGTTAGGAATAAAACCTATGTCTTTAGACTTTCTACTGCATGTTAGTACACCTTTTAAGTCTATACAAGTCACTGATGTTGTATATAGAGCATGCAAAGTAAGGGTAGAGGATAGAGAGTTGTTAGCCGATTTGATCCTATTGCATATGTTTGATTTTGATGTTATACTTGGGATGGATTGGTTAGCTCAGCATCATGCATTAGTCGATTGTCGTAGTAAGACTGTAACTTTTGCTATGCCCGAGACTATTGTAATTACCTTTGTTAATAATAGGTGAAGTTTTCGTGTGTAAATTTTGATGAAATTATAAATTTTGATGTTGACGTGATTACTTCTGATTGAAGGGTATTTAGCCTTTGTTGAAACGGTAGATCAATCTCAACCCAGTATTCGAGATATCCCAGTAGTCGATGAGTATGAGGATGTTTTTCCGGAAGAATTACAGGGTTTACCTCCGCAGAGAGAGGTTGAGTTTACTATAGACTTGATTCCGGGAACCCAATCAATTTCTAAACCCCCATATAGGATGTCACCCATTGAATTGGAGGAATTGAGGGCTCAGTTGCAAGAACTGTCTGATAAGGGGTTCATACGCCCGAGCGTATCTCCCTGGGGTGCTCCTGTGCTTTTTGTGAAAAAGAAGGACGGTAGTTTGAGACTCTGCATGGATTATCGACAGTTAAACAAAGTGACTGTCAAGAACAAATACCCCCTGCCTCGTATTGACGATCTTTTTGATCAGTTGAGAGGTGCTCAAGTCTTCTCCAAGATAGACCTTAGATCCGGCTATCATCAATTGAGAATTCGAGGGGAAGATGTTTCGAAGACAGCTTTTAGAACTCGGTACGGGCATTATGAGTTCCTAGTAATGCCATTCGGGTTGACCAATGCACCAGCGGCCTTTATGAGCTTGATGAATGAAGTTTTTAGGCCGTATCTGGATAAGTTCGTGATTGTCTTCATAGATGACATCCTAGTGTATTCCTCATCATATCAGGAACACGAACAACACCTACGCACGGTCCTTCAGACACTCAGAGAAAAACAGTTGTATGCAAAGTTCAGTAAATGTGAATTTTGGTTGGATCAGATATGTTTTCTGGGGCATGTGGTATCAAAGGACGGGGTGTCTGTTGATCCGTCCAAGATAGAAGCCATCCTAAATTGGGAGAGACCAAAGACTCCTACTGAGATTCGCAGCTTTTTGGGTTTAGCGGGTTATTACAGAAGATTTGTGAAAGGCTTTTCTAAGTTGGCTGCACCGTTGACCCGACTCACTTGGAAGGGAGTGAACCTTGTTTGGAGTGAAGCTTGTGAGAACAGTTTTCAGGAATTGAAAAGACGGTTGACCACGGCACCTATCCTTACCATTTCCAGTGGTTCCGGAGGTTTTACTGTCTATAGTGATGCTTCACATCAAGGTCTGGGGTGTGTTCTGATGCAGCACGGGAAAGTTGTGGCTTATGGTTCAAGGCAGTTGAAGAACCATGAGAAAAATTACCCTACACATGATCTGGAGTTAGCTGCAGTTGTTTTTGCCCTAAAGATCTGGCGGCATTACCTTTATGGAGAGACATTTCAGATTTTCACTGATCATAAGAGTCTGAAATATCTCTTCTCTCAAAAGGAATTAAACATGAGGCAGCGCCGTTGGATCGAGTTGTTGAAGGATTACGATTGTGAGATTCTCTACCACCCTGGGAAAGCTAATGTGGTAGCGGATGCTCTCAGTCGGAAGAATACAGCTATGGCCTCCTATTTCATGGTTAAACAATGGGATTTGTTGGAACAATTTAGGGATCTGAGGATTTCAGTGGATCAGGATCAGTCAGTGGACGGTTGTTTAGTTGCCAGTATAAGAGTTGAACCGGAGTTACTTGATCAAATTAGGAAGGTACAGAAGAATGATCCTCGAATTGTAAAGATTGTCTGTGAAAATGAAGGGGATGACGGTAGACATTCTGATTTCTCAGTGGGCAATGATGGTATATTGAGGTTTCAAGGTCGGATGTGTGTTCCGGATAATGACGACCTAAAGAGACTGATCTTAGAAGAGGCTCACAACTCGAGATACACCATGCATCCTGGCAGTACGAAGATGTATCATGATTTGCGTGGGTTGTATCATTGGGCTGGTATGAAAAAGGACATCGCTGAATTTGTTGCAAGATGTCTGATTTGTCAACAGGTAAAGGTGGAACATCAGAAACCTGCAGGGTTACTCCAACCTTTGCCTATACCAACGTGGAAGTGGGAGCATATTACCATGGATTTTGTTATGGGACTCCCGAGAACCCGGAGAAAGCATGATGCCATTTGGGTTATTGTTGATCGGCTTACTAAGTCAGCCCACTTTCTACCCATCAAGGTTACAGATCCATTGACTTCGCTAGCAGAATTATTTGTTAAAGAGATAGTCAGGCTTCATGGTACCCCAGTGAGCATAGTATCTGATCGAGATTCCCGCTTTACATCCCGTTTTTGGGAAAAATTTCAGGAAGCTATGGGATCTCGTTTGAGCTTCAGTACTGCTTTTCACCCTCAGACCGATGGGCAATCCGAGAGAACAATTCAAACTCTCGAGGACATGTTAAGGGCTTGTGCACTTGAGTATAAGAGCTCCTGGGATGATCATTTGCCGCTAGCGGAGTTCGCTTATAACAATAGCTATCATTCAAGTATCGGAATGGCTCCGTACGAAGCCCTTTATGGTAGGAAGTGTAGATCTCCGATTGCTTGGGAGGAAGTTGGTGATAAATTGATATATGCTCCAGAGTTAGTCAAGAGAGCTTCCGAAAGTGTTAAGGTGATATGCGATAAGCTTAAGGTTGCCAGGGATAGACAAAAGTCCTATGCAGATAATCGACGGAGGCCATTGGAGTTTGAGGTTGGTGATTCAGTGTTCCTAAAAGTATCGCCGTCGAAAGGCATCATGAGATTTGGCAAGAAAGGCAAGCTAAGCCCGAGATATATTGGACCTTTCGAAATTTTAGAGAGGATTGGAGTTGTGGCATATCGGTTAGCTTTACCTCCCCAGCTAGCTGGCGTGCATAATGTATTCCATGTTTCCATGCTTCGAAAATATAATCCAGATATTTCTCATGTCATCGGATATGACACATTGAAGTTACGGGAGGATATGACATATGTGGAACAACCAATAAGGATTTTGGACAGACAAGAAAGAGTCCTAAGATCGAAAACTATTCCAATGGTCAAGGTACAGTGGCAACAACACTCGGAGGATGAAGCCACTTGGGAGCTAGAGAATGTGATGCGCGATAAGCACCCGTATCTCTTTTCAGATTTATAATCAAAATTTGGAGGACCAAATTTCATAAGGTGAGGAGGATGTAACGTTCAGCTTTTTGCTTAATAAAATAATAATAATAAAAAAATTGAATTGGTGATGATGATGTACAGGAAGGCAGGTAAACGAAAATGAAAAAGAGAGAAAGAAGAGGGGTGGCGTGTGTCAGTAACTTGAAAAGAAATGAGAGTGAGAGAAAGGAAGCAAATTGAAAGAAAGAGAGGAACACTGAAGCAGACCGAAAAAGAAAGGAAAACAGTGGTGAGTGGTGGTCTGCTGCATACGTACTGTTTGGAGAAAAAAAAAATGAAAAATGAAGAAAGTCAGTAGAGATTGCAGGCAGAAACGAAAGAAGGAAAGAAAGAGTATAAGGCAGAAATAGAAACCAAGAGAAGAAAGAAAACTTGGGGCCGAGACATAGAGAGAGAGCTTCCAAGGAAGAAGAGAAACAGTAAAGAAAAGAAAAATTGAAGCAGTGCAGGGGGGGTCTGTATAGGCGAAAACGATGGTGCTGGAGTTGACGTTCGTTGGTGTTAGAAAGAGTGAAACAAGGCTGTGATGCAGAGAGGTAACAAAGAAATAAATAGATAAATGAAATAGCTTGGCAGTGATAGCAATTTTCTGTTCTGAAAATTATCAAGTTTATTTGATGATTTATATGATACAAAATTTTAGGTAGATGAAATTGGGAACCGTTTAGAAGAATCGAGAGAAGTAAGCTAGCTTCGTTATTGGTGTCAAGTACAGGTAAGTAAATATACAGTCTACAAATTTAATTAACTATTTTGTTCTGAAATATTTGCAGTGATATGAGATTTTGTTTGATATTTGAAAATTCTGTTTAAATATATATAAGTAAATAAATAATATAATAAGTTTTTCGTTGTGATATTTAAAAATATATATTTAGTTCATTTGTACAAAAACTCCGCGTTTAGATTTAAACCTCATGCCAAATAAATTCGATTTGAGAAAAGTATATTAAAATTTGGTTTTAAAACCGTGGGAGCCATCTCTAGAATCCCTGATGGGAACTAAGTGCTACACGTGTATTTGTTGTAAGACTAAATCATTTTGGTACACCTACTGTAAGGGTTCCCCTGAAAAGAAATCGGGAACAGTTTGGCCTATCCTAAGGCGATAGGTGCCAGTGTCGTCTGGCCCACGAGACTGGCTCAGGTCTATGATCATAGATAGCGCCCTAGAAAATAGGGAGTTCGTTGCACTGATAGCTACAGTGCCATTTGATAAGGTTGTACCTAATGCATTTACGCTTCAGCATCCGTATACAACTTTTGTATATGTATCTAATTTCGATGTTCGTATTCGATTTTGCGATATATGTATGTATAATTGATATCTATTTGAAATTTGATTTCTGTATCCGAAAATCTGAAATTTGCACTCGAATTCTATGTTGGATTTGATTTTGAATGTAAGGCATGAGGGTCTGTATGAAACTAATTTTTGTCTTCAGTAGCTGCATATTTGCTTACTGGGTTTTCCATAAAACTCACCCCCTCCTTCCTCCCCCAGATTAAGGCAGTACGAGATTCAGCGGATTTCGTCATACTTTTGAGACAACCAAGCTTCCACCTAGGTATATTTTGTACGGTGGATATATATATTTATATGTTGACACAGTATGTAAGCTTCATGGTGTACACTCATGAGAGGGTTGGGATGTAGACATGTTGTAGACCGTAATTTTGTTGAAGTTGATATTTATTAAGTTTTTATGATCATTACTGCGTCTGATGAAATTTTATCATAATGTGAATGAAATATGAAAGTTTTCGAACTTGTGGAATTTTAGGTATAAATAATTGAAAATCACCTTTAATTTAGTGGGGACCTATAAAGAGTCGAAAGGAATAATCGACGCGTAGGTAGTCTACCACAAACACATACAAACGATAGGAAAAGTGAAAGCGCGAAATTGGCTCAAAATTTCTGGCTTCCGAATTTGAATCAATAAGTTTGGGGTGTGACAAAAACAACTCGTGAACATGAGGTTTTTACGTAAATAAAAGGAGTTCACAAAGAACAAAACTAAATTAGTGATAATTCTAGAGAATGTCACAGTCACACAAGCCACATCAATTGTAACAGCCACTGGGAGTGAATGGTCGGTTTTTTAATCCGTTCAAATTGAAAAAATAAAAATCGATTAAATTGAATTTTGTATAATATAAATTGAAAATCTAAATGAATTACATCTTAAATTGAATAAACTAAATTGAACTTTTTCGGTTCCATATAAAATAAAAAAATTTCTCTTTTTTGTATTTTTTTTTTTATTTTAACAAATGAAAAGTGATGCACAAATAATATGAATACCTTCTAAATTTACACATATCATACAAAGTACAAACAGTTAAGACTAATTTTAATATATGTAGTTTAAAATTTATATTCTATTGGTTCCATTCATAATTTAGATAGTAAAAATTGTTCGAATTAATCGAATATAAAAATTGAAAAAAATCGAAATCAATTAAATCGAGTTTCGTTTTTTTTTTTTCCCCACTCGCCTCCTGCTTAGCAAACTAACTATTTTCTGAAGCACTGGACCAAAGGCCCAAAGCGATTGGTGTAAACGTTTGAGATTCATCGGGCTTATAATCTTGCATTGGAACCAAGTCAAGAAAAGGAAAAGAACAGAGAACTAAGAATTTGGAAAGTATAGCAAAATATTAGATTTAAAAAATAAAAATAAAAAAGTAGAAAAAAATGGCGACGGTGCTCTCGATCCACGATCGACGAATTTTGACGGCGGTGAACAGTGGAGCATCGAGTCTATCGTTCGTAGGATCAGGATTTATTGTGCTTTGCTACTGCCTCTTCAAGGAACTTCGCAAGTTCTCCTTTAAGCTCGTCGTCTACCTCTCCCTCTCTGTAATCTTTCTATTTTTCTTTTTCCTGAATTTCCAGAATTTTAGCACTTTTGCTAGTTACTATTAGTAGTTAGTACATTTTCATTGTTTTGTTCAGCAATCATATGGTTTAGAATTAGGAATTTAGGGAGCTTGTATGGTTCAATTCAACCATGTTTACGTGAATGAAGATTGAAGATCCAATTTATTTATCTTTCTAATGCACTGGAATTAGGAATTTATTAAACTTTTCTTGTTCCATTATGACTTTGTTACTTTTCTTTACAATATTTTCGTGTAAAACCTCTGAATCTGATCTGATGCTTTTTGGACTGCAAATCCTTCCTTCCTTTTCTGTTGCTTTACAATTCTTCCATTTCTCTCTTCATCTCTTTTTTTGTCGCTGCAGGACATGCTTTGCAGTTTCTTTAACATGGTCGGGTATGCTTCCTCAACCCGTAATCAATTTCCCATGCATCTATTCTATTCTATTCCTGGAATTGGGGAATTCCTTTGTACCAAAAAAAAAAAATTAAAGTTCATAATATTAATCTGTTTTCCTTGCAGAGACCCGTCAAAAGGTTTCTTTTGTTACGCTCAGGGCTACACCACGCATTTCTTCTGTGTTGCTTCCTTCCTCTGGACCACAACTATTGCTTTTACTCTTCATCGAACTGTTGTTAGACACAAAACTGATGTTGAAGATTTGGAGGCTATCTTTCACTTGTATGTTTGGGGTATGATCACACATTTTTCTCTCACTATTATTCATTTCTTCTTGGTCATCTTACCAAACTCTTTGGCCTTCTTGTTGCAATCTTCATGTTTTCTTATATCTATTTCTATTCTTTTGACTGCTTCAGAGCTATCTATTATGTTGCTTCACACATGCTGTTTTCTTTTCTTCTTCTTTTCCCCGTTAAATGCTGTTAACCAGCTTTTTATATGGGACTCTAATTACTACCTGCAGGAACTTCACTGGTTATGACTATCATCCGTTCTATTAGTAATGACCATGCGCATTTGGGTGCATGGTGTTGGGCGCAAACAGGTCGCACTGGAAAGGCAAGTGGCGTGGCGTTTCAACTTTTCCTTCAACTACTTGTTTTCTGTTGGGCTTTCATGTTTCCTTTCCATGTATTATTTTACAATTCTGAATGTAGCTTTTGAGTTCTTTTGTCTTCACAATCATGTATTATATATTATATTATACATTAATTTAGCATAGAAGTGATGAGTTTAACAAAAAAGTTTTGACTGACCTATACTTATCCTCTTCTCAATGTAGCACAATTTCCTTTTAGAATTTTCTGATGTGATTGACATATCTATGCAGGCAGTTCACTTTATAACATTCTATGTCCCGCTATGGGGTGCAATTCTTTATAATGGTTTTACATACCTTCAAGTGATTCGCATGCTGAACAATGCTACACGTGTATGTTCACAATTATCTGTATCCATCTTCATAAATTTAAGCTGATATGCATTTGTGCAACTTTTGAGGCCATGTGTTTACTATCTTTTGGAAATTTAGATGGCAGTCGGCATGTCAGATCGTGCATACCAGTTTGATTCAAGGACAGACATGAAGGTAATTCTTCTTGCATTGGAGCATATCGTATGCTTAAAGTTAAAGATATGAGACTTAAGAATCAAATGAAGCCTTGCTACTTTTGTTGCTTTGACTGCTTGAATGCCCCATAATGCGTGTATTTGTGCTGCTTTCTATCTTGATTATTACCTAGTGTAATCCTCATTTGTTTCTATGAATCTGATGATTACAAGTCTTTCTTTTCCCAGAGAAAAGTCGTGCCTGTTGTTTTTTGGTTTCTTTTGGTACTTAAAGAAATTTCTTACAATATGGAAACCTGAATCCTTGATGACATACTGTCACATTTCTATCTATTTCATACTGATATGTGAGTAAAGCTCCAATTTTTCAGGTTACCGCCCTGTTCTAAAATAGAGTCACACTTAGTTGTTTCCTGCTTTCATGGTTGATTTACTGCCTTTTCTACTGTTTTCAAGATTTCCCTGTCAAAGCCGCAGGAATGTAGTCATTCATTTGAGTTAGCTTGTTTCTGCTGCTTGCCTTTAATCATTGTTATTTTAAATTAAGCTTTTGAAAGGAAATCTATTGCGGTTGAGTAAAGCTAGTTATCCCCTTAATCTTTTGTCATTGATTTCCCTTTCCCCGTAGGCTTTGAACAGGTGGGGATACTATCCACTGATCCTAATAGGATCATGGGCATTTGGCACAATCAATCGCATCCACGATTTTATTGAGCCAGGCCATAAGATATTTTGGCTCTCATTTCTTGATGTTGGGACGGCTGCACTAATGGTAATTGCTTAGAAAAATTAAAGTGCTATCTTTGTTTGACTTAGAATTTGTATATGTGAATGTCTGTATCTATCATTGTGTTTACATTGGGAGTTGCTTATGTAAAGAGCATGTAAACACAGTAGAGATTTAAAGTTTTGCAATTCTCAAATCCTAGGATCCACTGTTACGAACTTACAAATCACATAACAAAATCTTTGTAGGGAGAGGGGAAAAAGATGTCTCCCATCCTCCGATGCATCTATCACCAGGCCTTAAACGCATTGTTGTAGGTTGTTCAGAAGTGGGAAAATCCTCAGGAGATTGATTATCTTTTAGGATGGGAACTGGATTTTATTATCTCTAACTTGTTTGATCTTCTTAAGTGCAATTGATTTAGTGTGTTATAAATAATGGAATGCTTGTTCTTTGTTATTAAGCTTCTTTGAGAAACTAATTTCGTTACTACTATTTATATTAGGGCCTTTTCAACTCGATAGCTTATGGCTTGAATGCTTCTGTAAGGCGGGCAATTTATGAAAGGCTGGAACTGTAAGTAGCTAGTTCTGAATTCTTATATTTCTTCAGCAATTATGTTGTGATTGATAGCATTCATCTGGACTTGCCCATATGTTATTTTGACCACTCAATACATTGAACTAAAAAATAAGAAAATTTGTTAATCCAATGATTAAATTACAAAATAAGAAAGTTGTTATGAAATCTAATTATTAGATTTACAAATTTTCCATCATCGCCTATTTCTTTCCTTCTTACCAAACAAAGCCTTAACCACATATTTGGAATTTGGTGCCATTCGCTGCGCTTTTTATTGCTGAAGTAGCAATGTCGTGCTGGAAATCATGTTGACAATTTTCTCTTGGTTTATGAATAAATTATAATAAAGAAAATGTAAGACCACATAGCAGATGAACATAAATATGAGAAGGTATCAGCATCTGTTCTGGGTTCTAAAGCAGCAGATATCTGCTAGGAAATATGATAGAAAACTTTGATTTTTTTTTTTTTTTTTTGGCTGTTGCAGTTGCTATTTTCAGTGTTGTGAAGGTTTTGTGCCTGCCTCCTTTACCAGGTTTTGGCCGGAGAGGCTCCAGAGTTGGTTCCCTAACAGTTCACGGTATAGAAACCAACAGCAACAAAGTGAATTGATTTCCCTGAAAATTCAGGATCAGCAGTAGCAGCCAGTTGGACATTCTCATACTAAACCCTGCGATGCCAGCTTCATCACATTTTTGTATATATTCATTCATTAAATTGCAGGGGAGATAAATTTTGAAAAGAGAAGACATGGAACATTTGTTTCCAGCAAAGGGAGTTGATCTGTATCATTATGGGCTTTCATTGACCCGTCACAAGACTGATGTATTGTGGATAGGCAATTTCAGGCAACATCTGTAATTCTGAAGTAGTGGATACTGCAAGTCAGAGGCACAAAATGGCTGTCAGCAGTGTGGGATGATATGCTCCCTTTTTTTGGCTGTAGGAAAAGCTGGAGCAGTCTCCTTGGTGGTTCATCCGCCCGCTGTCCTGTTAACTGATTGATTAACAATTGTTTGCTTGTCGAAGTTTTGGTTTTTGTTTATATTAGTATGATTTGTGTCCGTCCTTACAAGACACTACTATAAAATGTTTCACGTGATTATATTTGTTTGGACTTTGGAGGATATAGGTGGGTTAGAGACACATCCTAATTACTGGCAGGGCAAGTTTTCCGTCTGTGATCAGTGGAAGCCAGGAGCAGGATGTGTCGTAAGGACTATTGAAGTTATATATGCAGATTGATTGGTCTGGATGATACAAAAGGTGAGGTTGAACAAGTGAGCAAAGACAGCACAAGAATAAATTGTTGCTTTGCTCATTCGCCGGATGGAGTCTGGTCCATGTGGACAACAGATCATGTGGTGAACTCATATGTTATCGATAATAAAACAAAACCAATAGCAATGCAAAATCATGTAGTCGTTGCCGCAACCTTGCTCAAAAAAGGAAAAACATAAAAATAATTAATTCCTAGCAAATTGTGATATACGTGCTGCATGCACAAGTTTCGCTTGAGGGTATTAGAGCTAGGAAGTCGACACTTGGGATGTTGAAGGCGGCACCTGGCAAACTCGGAGGAGTTTGCCACGTTGCAGTACTTGTATCATTTTTCATGCCCACTGCCTCCTCTTCCCCCTTAAAATTAAACCCCGAGGGCCAAGTTCAGCTTGTTCCTGTGCTGGCTATATTTTAAAGAAGTTTTCCGTGATTCTTCGCTACTTATTTCATCAGAATTGTTGAGATATACGAAAAACACTGTCAATTTAAGTTGTTGCTTTTCGTTGACCCATATTCATGGCTTTCAGGCGACGACCTCCTTGTTGGTTTTTCTTTCGGTTGGGGGCGGCAGTGGTCCTGAGTCTGATTGCTGCCAGTGTCAGCTGCACAAGTGTTGACCACATGCCATCCACAGAAGAAGTTGTAGACTATTCCAAGTTAAAGAGCAAGATGCACGAAGCCTCGGATGAGCTAAAGGGCAAGACCCAACACGCCAAGGATGAGCTGGAAAGTAAGACGCGACAAGTGAAGGATACGGCATCAGAGATTAGGAAAGAAGCCAAGGAATCCACAGAGACATGGACTAAGTGGGCCAAAGAGAAGATCTCTGAAGGGTTTGGGTTCAAGCAAGACGATCCTAAGGATTCTTCTAGGAAAGTTTCTGATTCAGTGGCTGACACTGCTACGAAGTCTGAGGACAAGGTCCAAGACATGGCCTCAGGTTAGTTAATTAATTATAATGCATACACCCGATTTTTAGAATTTATCTGTGTTTGAATTCTGTTATTTGACATGTCTGCTTAATAATTTCTGTACAACTACGTCCTTAAAGCCTTAAACTTAATTTATGAAGGGAGGAATTTTACGAGTGGCTTAAATGATTTACTCGGTTAACACTACTTGCAGGATACTTGTTGTTTAAGTTAAAAAAAACACTATAAGTACGAGTCTATAGCAGATGTTTTTTTACAAATTAATGCAATACAAGTGGCAAGATGAATGCATTTCAATGCAGAAACTGCCTCGAAATATGCTAATTATATTGGTTTAATTAACATGGGGCAGAAGCTAGTGAATACAGTGCAGAGAAGGCAGGGGACATGAAATATACGGCTAATAAAAGGTCGGGTGACTTGACGAATTCGGCAGAGGAAAAGGCCACTGAGATGAAAGATACAACGGTAGAGAAGACAAGTGGATTAACAAATGCGGCAAAAGAGAAGGATAACACCGCATGCGATGCAGGTAGAGAGGCTACAAACTCAGAAAAGGAGAAAGTCAGTGACATTTTTGATACCGCAGGCAAGTTTACAAATGAAGCTAAGGAAAAAGCAGCTGGGAAGGCAGAAGAAGCAAGGGAGACAGCTGTAGAGAAAGCGAAGAGTGCGGCGATTGAAACTAAGAAGAAGAAAGAAGAAACAGCGGAGAGCCTAAGCTGGGCCAAGAAGAAAGCTAAAGAAAGCTATGATGCGGCCAAAAGCAAGGCCAAGGAGAAAGCTAAAGAAGGGTATGATGCGGACAAAAGCAAAGCTGAATATACTTTAGAGTCTGCAAAGGACACCGTCGCTTCAAGTTATGAGGCCGCAAAGCAGAAATCACAAGAAATCAAAGATAATATATCTGGTCGAGGCCGTGATGAGGAGCTCTGAGTTGCCAACGCCAATGGGATGTTTGTCTTTTATGAGTTGGAGTTGGTGGTTAAACAGCTTGGCTGACTCAGGAGGAAGTGTCCTGTCCATTTCTTGCCACTAGTACTTCGTTTGTTGTATGATTTCTTTATCCCTGTACTTAAAACTCGGCTTGACTGAATGACAACAATGTAAGATTATCGCCAGAGATCCATGCCCTGTATGCCGCCATACAAGTAGAAGCATCCAACCCATCCACTGTCAACAGAACCCATTAAGTTCAATAATAATTGCTTCCGTCTCTGTCTGGCCGGGCGAGAGGATTCGAACTTAGTTCAGCACGAGTGACGCCCAAAATCTTGCTAGCCCAAGGTCGAAACAAAGAGCATCCGGCACCTAAAGTATAAATTATTTTTGAAGGGAAGGTAGGCGAATGTTTTGAGACTTAAGCGAAAACGAATATGTGTTGGACTTTGATCATTGGTATTATGATCCATGTTAAAGAGAATTATAAAGTACTATTAAATTTTCACGAAGCTGTTCTTCTTTACTCATTCAATCTCAAGGTAACATGCAAATATGCTTACAGACCTTATACATTTCACATCGACCAGCGGTCTCTTTCTATGATCATGTTGGAATTTCAACCTTAATCATTTCCCTAGGCTTGTAAGTTGATTTTTTATTTTGATGATGTAAACATCTGACTTGATATGTTATCAAGGAAAACATTAGTTATTTAGTTTTAGCTGCCTCTCCCCCTTCTTAACATTTTATTTTATAAATTATAATTGATGCTCCAAGCATCCAAATTCCAAACCAACAAAAAAGAACTATCATATGCTCAAATTAGCTGTTAGTATTTGCTAAACCAACAACAGAGAGGGACGGAAGTACAACGTACGAAACTTGTAACGTCCATGATTTGCAAATATGCATGCACTGCAGGTACGTAGCATGTTTGAGGTGTGTCTCAAGTTTCTTCTTTGCAGTCTTTCAACTTGTGATAGTTTGATTCAAAGTTTCTTATTAGTCATAAATCAGGAATTTTACATCAGTGGTTGCTCTTGCTCATATATAGCTCGCATCATTTACATTTATGCAAGATAGGGCTTCTTTTCCTCTTTTCTTGAAATATTACAGTTCTGGAGAAATCAAAAGTTTGAGTATGCTATTTACTATATACAAACGACAGTACGATTTACATGGCACAGTATCAGCAGATAACCAACAATCAATCAAGTCTAATTTGCAAGCCTGTTACCAAATTCTTTACTATATACCTGAATCAAGCCACTGTTGTCAGTTATTTGCAGCTTGTCATTCAGCATGCCCATGTATTGGACATCTCTGTCCTGTAAATTACGCATCAATTCAACCTGTAGATATTAAAAGAACCAGAATAGTCATAGACCGAGTTTTCCTTTTGAGTAAAACATCATTCAGTTGGTTCAACAAGAAAACCAGTAAACCAAAGAAAAAAATCCTCTTTGTGAAAGTTACCATTGAAAGGCTAGGAAATTATCAAACTTCAGTGCCTATTAAACCCAACTTCCTTAATAATTAAACAGACACGCACAAACAAAAAGAAAAAAGGAGCAGGCTAGAGGATAGCAGCTGAGTAAATAAAGTTCCTACTACTTTGTGTTTTACCTGTTTTTGAAACAAATCAAATTCATCAGTACTCAGAGAGCCATCACTGTTTGAATCAAGGAGCTGCATCATCTCTCGGGCATCTTTCCCTGAGCCACCGAGCTCTTCCATTACTTCCATTAGTTCTTCAATGCTAATCTTACCATCTCCATTCTTGTCAAGAAGGCAGAATACTTCATCTCTTTGCCCAAACTCAAGGCCTTTATGATTTGTGGATGGAAAATCTTTAAGCCGCAGTGCTGCAAGTTCAGCTGCTGCAATCATTATGGCCTTGAGTCTCTTTGCCTGAGAATAAACAAATAGCCAGATACTTCAAATAAAACTTAAACGAAAAATAAGTATTAATGATACTGTTTCCTGTCTGAATCACTAATGTAGAATTAAAGACTGATCTCAATCAAATAACAGAGTGTAGACCTCTTCTGGATCAGTTAGGCCACCCTTGTACAATGAATGGGATGCAGTTCCACCAGTGGCCAACATGTCCATTTCCTTAGAGCGTATTTGTATTTCCATAAGTGGTTTAGTCATTCCATTGTCACTCAAATCAACTGCCATATGTAAGCTCTTATAGCCATTTGTTTTGGGCCTCGCAATATAGTCTTTTGATCTATGAGGCATTTCTTTCCATAGTGATTGAATGATTTCACGTGTCCTGTAGCATGCCTTTTCACCTACTTGTGACATGTCTACGCCAGTCCTAGGATTCAATATGACTCGCAATCCTAGCACATCGTTTACTTCTTCTGGCTTACGGCCATCTTTCAATAGCTTCTTCATTGTGCTATAAGAACTTTTGTAGCGGCCCTTGACAGAGACATCATCAACCATGTCAGCTAAGATAGGATCGGCTTTTAAAGATTGGAGCAGCTGTTCCCTGTATATGTCAATAAGAGACTTATTTCCTATCTCATGGCTTCGCAGCCATGTATCAACGTACAGGTATGAACACGGAAAGAGATAGCGAAAGGCGAGATCCTCAAGCTCGAGCGACAAGTAGTTTGTTCCCAGAGCATGAGCTAAGGGGGCATATATCTGCAAAACCTCAAGAGAAAGCATTTTTTGTTGATATATTGGGAGGTAATCAAGATGCCTCATCATATCAAGCTTGAGAGCGAGGTCCAAAATGAGAGCCCTGATGTCATAGTAAGTAAGGCAGAATTTTCTTAGGGCTGCCGCACTATCATCATCCAAAACTTCAACTTTGGAAGGGATATTCTTCAAGCGCAAGCCTTCATGTAAAAGATGGGCAGTGCCAGTACCAATACGGTCTCTGACTTGATAGATAGAAATGGCACCTGCCTCCAGAATTTGGACGAGTAGGCCAGCTGAAATAACTTCTGCATCCATCTGCAATCAGTTTGCAAGTTGCAAGACTTACTAAGATTTTTGATAGGGGTGAACTCGCAGAAGCCATTTTGAAGCGTGCAGAAGTAAAACATATAGAAAATGCATATATCATTTGAATGCAAACATGTTTAACTAGCAAATTAAGCTGAAGTTTTGCATGTAACATGGCACATTAAAAACGTTGTAGAGCTTCTTAATTAGAGGGAAAGTGTAGTTTTCTTTTTAAAGAAAACAGAAGCATTTGTGGAGTACTGGAGAGGGAGTAAAACACTCAATTCAATCCACATATATAAATATTTATTTATGGAATCAACATAGAAGCGTAGTACTAGTAGTAGTAGGAGTAAAGCAAGCAACAAATTCCGGAAAGAAAAAGCATATATATTTGGATGGAAATAAGAAAAGAGAGATGGGAGTAGCGGAGTAGGTACCTGAAGATGGGCGAGAAGGAGAGCGAGAGACAAAGCCTTAGAAAGAGGAGGGCGGCCATCAGGAGCGAGAGGCAAGGCCTGCAAAATGGGAATGGAGAGCTTGAGAGACTTGAAGAGCAAGCGAGAGGAGCTGCTGGACAAGACGTTGATCTCCTGGGTGAGCTGGTTGAAGGCTCCCACCAGCTCCACCACCATCTTCCCTCCCGTCTGCTCCAGCGCCATCGCCGTCGAATTGGATGCCGCCGCTGATGCTCTGCACATGAATGCCCGTTTCTGCTTCTTTGGGATACATGATGATGACAGTGCGAATAACTGGGATTGGGAGTGGCATTCTCCCAGAACCACCCTGAATTTGGGGATCAGCACCTCCATCCATCTTATCGCCACCATGTTTGTGGAGATTGGTGATTATTGTATCATCCAATCAAAGGAAACTATGAAACTTCCTCCCAAACTCAATTCATCATTTTTTTTTTTTTACAATATTTCTGACTGTGTGGCTGATATTCATATTCACTCGCAATGACGTGGTTTAGCTGAGCAGAGCTGGAGTTGAGCTTGTCCGAATTTGGTAGGTTTTTCCGTTATTGGTACCATGTTGGACTGAACTGAACAAAATACTGGGCCGGAGTCAACTGGAGTTCAAATGCCCCACCAATATGTCCTAAAGTTAAACCCAGGAAAAAAAAAACAAATACACAAACAAAGCCCTTTCCCTGGCTCAACTCTTTAAAATAAAAAACCCTCCTTCTCTACGATGACCAGGCATGTCGGCCTTATTTCTCGTCTCCACCGGCACCTTCTCTCCCTGTCAAGCCCGGTGTCATCAACCGCAGCAGCCCCAACGCCTCTCCCCTTTCCTCTCTTAATTAGGAGATTCTTCAGCTCCGGTGCCTTATTGGATGGCGAGATCCTCCAACAGTAACCCACCGCATCATCCAGGCCACTCCAGCTATCATGGCTCCCAACTCCAAGCGCACTGGGCTCATTGCCGTCAAGTGTGGTATGACTGCTCTTTGGGACAAGTGGGGTGCTAGGCTTCCCATTACCATCCTCTGGTTTGATGACAATGATACCAATTGATATGAGCCAAATCGATGAGCTCCTCTATTGGCTGCAATCGAAGCTCCTGCACCAGACATAATATGATCTGGAATTTCCAGATCAGTGAGAGTAGAGAGAAAGATAGCGAAGAACAGAAGAATGAGAGAGGGAGAACTGTAAATTTTTTTTTTTGTACATTCTTCTATATCTGTTCTATTACATTCCTGGCTATATATAGCCTTCACAGCACGTTTCTCATCCCCTGTTAACAGACTAACGTACTAGTTAAGACGAATAACCTAAACAACTACGTTTTCAACTTGATCACTTTTGGACCGGTAACAGACAATATCGTCTCTCAGGTCAATACTGTCGAAAAAGAAGGAATCTTTTCCCTCCTGGTATTCTACTATTTTTCTTTGTTTATGATGCATTCCATTTTTTAACTTATTCTGATCATCTTAATCAAGAATCATGTTCTTTTTACTGCCTCAGGATCTATTATAAGGATATTAATCAAATCAGGGCTAGACATTCTCCCCAGTGCTTAAATTTGTGGTGTTAGTTAGATTGGTTGCGGCCACAAGAAGGCAAAACATTTGACAAAGCCCGAAGTAGGTCATTTCAGTGCTCAAGATGTTCCCTTGGAAAGGAAATTGAAGGAGTTCCCCGTCACCGAAGATGCTCTTCTTCCCGTCAGTACATCCATTGGTTTTCGCCATTTTGTTCCCGGGCAATATGTTGATGTCACTGGAATCTCTAGAGGGAAAGGTTTTCAGGTGATTACTTGCTTGTTTCATCAATTTCTGTATGTTTTCAGTGATCAAATCAATTTTATAAGTCTTTGTTAGCACCTGATAATGAATAGATTCTGTTCCAGTTGTTTGTAGTGCTAGCAGGTATTCCATCCTTACTTTTTGTTTATGGAGACAAATAGAGCTAGAATTTGCAGTTAAACTGCTTAGAAAAATATTTACAGCATGAAGGTTTAGAATTTTTATGGCGCAGAAAGAAATGCAACATTTTTCTAGTGATTCATGATTTTGGTTGACAGACACGTGTAGATCTTGTGATCTTAATTTATGCATTGAGCATGTGCTTGCAAATTTTTCTCATGCTTTATCCTTTCTAATCCCAGCACATGAGATGTTTAGTCGGGAGTGGTATAAAAATAAATAACAATATTGAGCAAGTTTCTATTTCACAAATCCTCTTTCTTTTCTTTTTTTTCTTTTCCAGTTCTTAGACATGATGAGATTAGTATTCATTTTGGAGTTAAACGCTCAAATGTCTTATATTTCTTTCACTAGCCCAGGGTGGAATGAAAAGATGGAGGAATGTCTGCATCTCATGGTATGTCATTAGCTCATCGAAGTATTGGTTCTACGGTCAGAGGGATGCTCCTAGAAAGGTCTGCATAGCTAGTTTTGATTTGCAAAGCCTTAAGGATATTGTGAAATGCTTTAGGATGCTGGAAAATGTGTGGCATACCATATTAGAGCATTTTTTTATTTAATCTGCTTGTTCTTTCCCTTTTTTGGTATTTATAGAGAACTGCTTGACCTTGGGCTGCACAATAGGCAATACCCTTGTACTTAAGCCTCTAGAGTGGAAGTCCCAAGTACTAACTGTTACAGTGTCCTCTTGGGGGCATCTGCATGTTCTTTGCACTTTAGAAGTTCATTATTTTGCCATGCTTTGCATTGATGTGATTGGATCATGAGATATATAGTTTTCATCTTGGAGAAATTTACTTATATGCTGCTTTTTTATTTATATATATGTCCTTTCTCTTGTTAATGGAAATATTCTAATTGCTAGAATATATATATATATATATATATAAGTGTGTGTGTGCATGCGTGCCGCACGCATGTGGATACCTTTTTGAATATTGTGTCCCGTCAAGAT
This sequence comes from Firmiana major, assembly GCA_033439115.1. Lineage (NCBI taxonomy): Eukaryota > Viridiplantae > Streptophyta > Magnoliopsida > Malvales > Malvaceae > Firmiana > Firmiana major. The sequence continues at coordinate 74,136,757 of CM065903.1, read as the reverse complement.
GATAAATCCTTAAGCTTTAGTGAGACAAATATCTTGAATTCTACCTGGCATTCTTGTTCTCTATAGAAATTGCAAGTAGAGCATCATTTTAGGTGTTTAAGGATGATAAAAATAAATGCAAAGAGAGTTGGATAAGTGAGGAAATTCCCTATGCATGTATGGATTCCATGTTATAGCTTAAGCTTATGTATTTGCTAAGGTCAATTATATTGCTTCCTTTAGGGGCACTTCCTTCAGCCATGCCATTTGATTTATTCGTTCTTGTAACATGATTTGATTTTTGCCTACACCTCTTGTTCCATTATGAGGATCACTGAATAGACTCTTCAGTGATGGCTTTCACTGAAGCAGTAATGTTTTTCTGTGCTACTTAATTTATCGTTGAAACAAATCGTTGGGCCTAAATTATATTCTTCCTTGCTGGATTCTTTCTTTACCTATGTTGTTCATATGATTGATTCACTCTTGTAATGTGATTTTGTTCTGCATATTTCTTCTCTGTCCACACACTTATATTTCTATTCTAAGTATCACTTAATAGACTCTCTGCTGATGTTTTTGACTGAATTAATTAATTTTGGGGAAAAATAGTCTTGCAAACTCTGTAGTTGGTTACTTCTCTGTCCCAATTACCTAGTCATTGATTAGTGGTAGGTAGCATGCAGCACTTCATTTTGGAAGTTCAAATTGATGGTTTTTGGCTTTACTGTGATTTTGCTTGGAGTCAGGTCAAGGACATTAATGCATTATCAACCTATTTTACTTTATTTTATTTTCTTTCATTTTGTCTCCACATGTGATAATATGACTGGTTTAGTTTTTGGTTTATTGTTGGACTAGAATAAAGGATAAATCTCTTGTAATCATATGACGTGGAGTGCCTTTCAGTTATAATCGACAGTCAATTATTATTGTGTAGGTATTTAAAGGGAAAAAGATGCCTAGGTGCAAGTGCAGGAAGCAGAGAACGGTTAAAAATGTATGGGTATACAAGATAGATCCTGCAAGGAATTTGATGGGGTGAAAGGCCAGGTATGGTGTTCTTTCCCAGTATGGTTTTCTTATTTTTATTGCTTAAGTTTTTGAATGGAAAATCAGGAGGCTATAGACTTTGAGGAGGAGTTGCAAGCTACAGAGTTTGTCAAAAAAATTTTCTTAAAAGAAGGACTAACCCCTTTGACAGTACATTGTCTCTGATTTGATATTGTTTTTGTATTGTTTGCTTATCCAGAATTGACTGCAGAGGATGGGAACACATTACATTGAATCAGAAGTTTTAACATCTAATCTGCATTTTGCATAGTTTTTATCAGCAGCATCGTTTAGAAAGCTCTTATGCTTTACAGTTTGCAGGCGCAGAAGGGAACTTAGTCTTCATAAAAGATGCTGTTTACCAGAAACCTGATGCTTCAGTACTTCCATTCCCAACTTATTTTGCCAGAGATGATGAGGATGCAACTGATTTAGGACTCTTTGTTGCTGATGCCGGGGAGGTAGATCCATTTATGGTAGCAGATTGATCAGGGGCTAAGTTTGAGTAGTTGTTTTTTGGTAGATTAACTTCCCCGCGCAGTTGGCTTTTTTCGGTGTATACATGATGTTAGTTTGTCTATTAGTTATTTGGCACGGGGCTCAGCTGGAAGGAATGTAATATCATTATGGAGTTGAATCGGATGTATGAATTTTTAAGTGATTGACCATTGACTATTCTGTGGGAATAGAAATAAATACTAGTTGGTAGGCATTACTCTATTATTTTTGCGTTAAATTACCTAATTTGTAACCCAAATGCCTAGATTTACCGGGAAGGTTGGTAGGCAAGGGATTGTATCTGACAAAAGCCAGTTTGAAGCTACATTTGCATGGTAATGGGGTGACGGCGGTAGAGAATGATTATAGTTTTATACACTGTATTATGTTCTGTTATGTTATTAGGTGCAAAATGAGATGAGTGGAGAGTAGAGAGTGAGAAGCGAGTGGAAACTCCAACGCCCAAAGTGTCATTGTTCATGAAAATGTCCACGCAATTGGGCTTGTTCATTACATTGTAAAGATGTGTCCATCAGATTGCGTACAAGATGGATATGGATCATTATTATAATTGTTATTAGGAATAGCGAATGGAGGAGGATTATTCTTCAAATTCAATAAACTATCAAGCCGAGCGTATTAGGTACTTACCAAGGCCCGCCCCACAGGACTCAAACAAATTAAATCAAAGCACCCAAAAATATTCTCTCCGGCCTTGGGCGTGGCCCTGGCCCCTTTCTTTCCAAACCAAATACCAGAAAGTAAAATCTACTTCCACTTGGTAAATACTAATTAGCATTTAATGGTAGTAAATACTAGTAACTAACTACAGTTTCTGTATACCAGCAACCCAAAGCCAAAGTACAATGCCTCTCTCCTTTCCAATCTCACCTTTGTACTCGCCACTGCACTCTGCACAAAATACCAATGAACTTTGAACCCACCCCCTAAAATCCTTTACTCCTTGAATTGAATTTTATCGTTCGCCCAAAATCCCACCAATAAGCAAATGCAAAGGGCATGAAGCGGGATCAGCAGGCCGAATGCGGGGGTTGCGGTGCCCCACAGCGTTTCATCCACAACGTCCGTCACAGAGCCACTTACCGACGACTGTGCACCAACTGCGTTCTCAAGAACCACCAGGGCCTGTTCTGTCCCATCTGCCTTCAAGTCTTCAGCGACTCCCCTCCTCCTCACCAGCGCCTCATCTGCCTCAAATGCCCCTCCATTTCTCACCTCTCCTGCTCCTCCTCCCCCTCCCAATCCTCCTTCACCTGCCCGCCTTGCTCCAACCCTAATTTCTCCTTCTTCAATCTCACCCCCGAGACCTCCAATAAGAAACCTAAGTCAACGTCCAATCATCAGGGAGGATCTAACGACGACGACGACGGCGACAAGAAGAATAGGGTTATTGACAAGGAGGCAGCTAAAGCTCTTCTAGCTGCTTCTAAGATTGCGGCTGCCTCCATGAGCAAAGCAGCGGCCGTTGCTAGAGTGGAGGCTGAACGGAGGGTCAAGGAAGCTACTTTGGCAAGGAAGAGGGCCAAAGAGGCTCTCGACAGGCTCGACTTCTTGTCCCGTAAGGACAATGATAGACTTAAATCCTCCCTCGTAGGCATACCCAAATCTAAAGCTGATGCTGCTGCAGCTGCTGTTGTTGCTGACTCCAAAACCAACGCTCTATCTTTTCAGTCTCCTCTTCCTGAAAAGGGAAATAATGGTTTGTATTCTGTTTCTGCTGCTAATGCTCCCATTCCAATTCCCAAGTTGCAGCGTCAACACAGCGCTCATGGTCTGCCTAATTGATCATTGAGATGGAGATCATCTCCATCAGTTGTTTGTTTTTACTGGGTTCTTTTTTCTTTTTCTTTATCATTCTGTTCATGGAATCATATGGCAAATCTTTGTAGAGATGATTTAGGAAGGGAATAGCCTGTTTTCCTGTACTCAGCTTTTGTTTCATAGCTTGCTGTACTGTCTTGTATGTATTTTAATCAAGCATTTCATTTGCTTCCTTGCCTTTTTTTTTTTTCCTTTTAAATTCACCTTAAACCCTTCTCCTTATGCCAAAGCCAAAGTTTCATACTTCTTGTTTTTGCAAATTAAAGCTTCCATGCGCATTTGGAGTTTAGAGCTGAAAGAAAAATATCCCAATCTACACAATACCCGATTAGAAGAAAAGTGTCACAATCTTCTTAGGCAGTTTGCTCTCTTGATGTGTCCGTTAATTAAATGCATCATGATTTCAAATCTGGTCTTATCTCTCACTTTCGATACCGTCATGCTATATTGTCAGGCCGAAGCAGGTTCTGCTTTCCGCTGTGTAAATGCTACTAACCGTGGAATAAGCTGGTCACTGCAGTGCTGGATCTTTGATTGTTAACCTACCATTTCGTATATCTTTTTTGAATTTTATTGCAAAGGCATCTACTTCTAAATCAAAAACGTTTGCCTGCATTCTTTTCCTAGGTTTCATTTTGTTCTTTGTGTATTTGCATTGCAGAATAGGAGGGGGAGAGATGCAGAGTATAAGGAGAATAAGAGAAAAAGAGAGAGGAAGAAGCATTCAATTCTCTTCCCTCCTTTTCTTTTTATACACATAGAGGAAAATGTGCAGACGGTAAATTTGATAACTAGTTTGTATCTCTTTGTTTTTTTCAATGAATTTCTGCCTTCAAAAATGAAATTTTCATTGTATGGGAACTATAACATATAACATAAACATACCAAAACGGGCATGTTATCTAGTTTTACAAGATGCATGAGCCTATGCAATGGTAGGCGGGGTGACCAACCGAGGGCCAATGGCCTATAACTGTCACCCTCTTTGCATGACAGTATGTTTATTTGGATTTAGGTTAACATTCAATCATCATGTGCAAAGAGCCCAGAGTTAGCTCTTAATAGTTTACTGCCGGAAGCCAATGAAGAAAGGTGCACCGGATTCCGCCAACCATGTCTGCCCCTGGAGAAAAGGACCAGCCGTGAATTGGAGAGCCTCATTTCTGTTCGTTATCACCTTGTATCCCTTCCATTTGACTCTTCCGTTAGTTGCAGCACCTGGGCCTCGGTTTGCATACTCAGCATAATACAATGTATCCAGTGCAAAGTTCCCTTCCCATTCAAGCCACCCCGCTGGTTGGATTAAATCCCCGATTGTTGATTCCATGAAAACAGTCCTCGAATATTCCTTCCATGGCCTGCCCAAGTAAGAGGGAATCTTGAATCTCACCGGAAAAAGTGCCTGTTCTGGGACAATGCGACAGTTCTGTATAACTAAACCAGTGGTTTCTTGCTGGAATTTACGCCCATGAGCTGTCACGATGTTTTTCTGGTTGTCCATGGGTTTTCGAATAATTAGTTTAGAGTTCTGGATGATTGTACTGGAGTCACCAAAGATGAAATCAACAGTGCCAGATATGACGCAATTCCTGTAGAATTGTCGATGAGCTTGAACGTAGAGGGTGTCTTGGTAACCATCCATTCTACAGTTGTAAAAGACTGCACGATCTGAAATGACTCGGAGAGCCACAGCCTGGTGTCCTTCAGGACCTGCGGTGTTATGGAATCCCATAGCCTTTGCTATGAATCCATCTCCAACAGCAGCTGCAAGTATTCAGATCCAAAACGTTAATTGTTAAGTAATTAATTACTAAAATATGTGTTCCGTAATCCTTTTTATGTTACTGTAGTTATTTTCTTAGCCATGATTGATTGATTGTATGAAGAATTTAAACCAATATTTCAATTCGTTTTTGAGCAATATATCAGTTGTAGCAAGGGCTAATCTAAAAATTCAATTAATGGAAGATGCATGATAAAAGCTGATTGACTAAAGGAAGGAATGGTTGATTGAGTACTTACAAAACGAGGCAGTATCGGTGGTGGTGTAACCATCACGGTTGCTTCTTTTTCCAGTCACCATGGTTTTCCGCGGTCCATCCCCGTACATGAAGACGTTAACTTGTTTCTTGTCGACTATAACATACTCGTCGTAAACCCCAGCCTTTACATAGATAACGTATCTTCCCTGCAGGTTCTTTGGATATGCTTTAAGGGCATCACCAATGGTTTTGTATTGGCCACTACCATCCTTAGCCACTACAGCGTTGGGCGTCAACCGAGCATTGTTTTGGCTTCCCAACAGCTTCCTGTCCCCAGAGGAAACCCAGGAAGGGTATGTTTTATCATCCATCAGCTTTCGAGAGCTTTCCTCGCCAAGAAAGTTAATCGACGTCAAATTGAAAGCAGTTAAAATCTGTGAAATAGAGTTGACAATGGCCAATGCATTGCTGGTTAGCTGAGTAGCATTTAGAAAACCGTCTGACATTTGCTTCCGTAGGTCAGGCTGAGGAATCTGATCCACGCACGACTCCTGGAAAGATATCACAGCGTTTAGCCAATTCTTGATCTCAGCCTCCCTGTCCTGCATGTTATGCAAATCGCTGTCGCCTACCATTGAAAAGGAGGCTTGTAGCTCATCGATAGCATATTGCAACAAGTCGTCGCAATCATCTTTGGCCATTTTTACAGTTTTATCACTCACAGCATCCCCAAATATGGATCCTGATTTGTTGAAGGCAGCTTGCAGCTCCTGGAGGGTTACATGAATGGCTGCTTGAATGAAGTCTTTCGGGACAGCGCTTTCATTGTTGGCGACTGAGCCGAGGCTATCAACGCAAGCCTGCTTGAAATCGGTTGGGGCGCAAATGGCAGCAACAGACTTTGTAGTGGTAGACAAGACATCTTTGTCACTGTTTTTGTGAGCTACGCCAGCTATAAGACCAATGCATACACCTACGACAAGGATAAGGGAGACTCCCCCAATTACAACTCCTTTCATTTTGGTTAATTTTGATGAATGCTGTAAATAAGACAAACATATATATATACATAGAGAGAGAGAGAGAGAGTGTGTGTGGAAGGGCATGCATGCAAGGCCATGACTTGGCCTTTTATTTATAGAAATGGAATGGAAGGCTTCCAAAGTTGGGAGGAGTGCAGGTTCAGGCATGCCGTTGGTCCAATGGCTTGGATAGAGAGTTGACTATGTTAGGAAGCGGGAATCATGGTCTTCAATCGAAGAGACTCCAGCAGTTGCCCGAAATCAATTCCCCACTCATCAAATATTTCATGGCTACTTGTTTTCTATTTTATGGCTTGATCCGAGGAATAAAAATCTACTTGCAGTTAGTTAATCTATACTGCTCCACAAAAATTACAAAAATAAAATTGCTGGATTATATAAAAATTGAATCGGCTATATATAATATTTACAGTTTTTTCTTTTAATTTATTCTCAATATATGTATGTCTGCCCAATTTTTTAACACATCATTCGTGTAAATGAGATATTTTACTCCAACATATTTGGTTGCTTTTGATAAAATTTGAATTGAATTGACTTTAAATACTTTTTTTAATACTCAATTCAGTTATAATTGAGTTTTTTTTTAATTATTATTTCAATAAATATTTTTATTTTATTAATTATTACTTTATAATTTACCTTTAATGTTTATAAAATATATATAATATTTCAATTTAGCCTCGAATTCTTTTGCGTTTGAGAATTCAATTTGTTTTTACTTAAGAAACAAATCAAATCCAACGAGGGTAATTTTTTTTTTTTAATATTTATCAAAATCGAATCAAGTGGGGAATGTTCCTATGAATATTACTGGCAGTACTGAGTGGTAACTCAACTGGTTACCAGTTGGGCTTTACATGAAGAGATAGAGTGAAGTCCTGTTTAAGCTTATCCCAAAGAGTTGACTAAATAAATGTAGCAGTCCCTGTAGAGCTACATGGTTTTTGTACTAATAATAATAGTATAGTTTGCAGGCTTGAATCATCTGTCGGTTATTACTGTGTTTGTCAAATTGCCGTTAAGTTGGGTGTGTGTCGTTGAGTGAGTCTGAATTCTTTTGGGCTTTCTAGTTCTTTACTCATTGATTCTTTTCCTGTAATATCTATACAAATAAAAAGAAAGAATAAGCGAGTCATTGGATATGAAAAACATAACTCACCGAGTCAGTCTTGTCGGGGTGACACGGCCAAACATCTCAGCTCGGTGGATAATCCCCTGTAATCGCAGTACTAGTAAATTTTCTGTATTAAAAATCAAAATTTAAACTTATTTTTTTAAAAATAATTATTAGATTAAATTCTAATTATTACGATACTAATTATTAGAAGTATATTTATAATACCTTACTTTTATCAGCAAAGGCAAATAATAATTGTTCAAACTGAGTTGAGTAGATGTCACAAATTTATTTAATTAAAGTTAATAAAAATAATAATTAAAAAGAAAACATTCTAACCAACTGGTTTGTACTTTTATTGGATGATAGAGCATGTTTTTATTTGCTAGCTATATGTAAATAAATAAATAACAATAAAAACAAAAAACTTGTAATATTAATAGAATACATTACTAGTTTAGGATTAGGAGTACTTAAAACGGGCGAGTCGAGTCAAGACTCAAGACTCAGGATTTTTCCACTCGTGACTCACCATTCCCCCATTTCCCAACCGATTCTCGCCTCCTGCCTGCGTCCCTTCCAATTTTCCATGTTCAGCTTTCCATCTGTCTTAGCTTCTTTTGCCTCCAAATTTTCCCAATAATAGCCTTACCTTGTTGAAATTAATAACCCATGGGCATGGGCAAGGGCATGGCATCGATTTGACATCAATTTTGTTTCTGCTTGAGGTTGAGGTTCGCCAAATCCAATCTTTCTGTCCACATCTTACTCTTTCGTTTCCCTATAATCAAAGGAGATTGCTTTAACTTGCAATATACAGCTGTTTTAAGTCGTGTTTTGTGTTCTTGTTCGTTATAACAAAGTCAGTGAAATTGACTGCAAATTTAATGCTTCTTGCAGCAAACTATATCCCTTTTGCTCATCTTTCCTTCCCTTGATAGTTGATATGCCTCAACCTACACATTTCTAACCCATAACTAATTATAAATGACTACGCGTTTGGTTTTGGGAGCTCTAGTTACCCTTCTTTCATAAGTTTTCTTGGATTGCTTCAGCTCACATGTTATGTACCACTTTTTAACTGCTTTTTCTGCTAACTACGAGTCTTTGGGTGTCTGCCAATGCAATCTGTATTTTCTGCTTATTTTGTTTTGGATTACCATTATTTCAGTCTGCTTGTAGTTAGCTAAATGGCAAATTATGTCATGGTATAGGTTCCTGAATGGTTGAGTTGATGCCTCCAGCTCGCGCCTCTGTCTTTGCTGATCCCGGATGGGAACATGGTGTTGCTCAAGATGAGAAGAAGAAGAAGGTTAAATGTAATTACTGCGGGAAAGTAGTTAGCGGTGGGATATACAGGCTAAAGCAACATTTAGCCAGAGTTTCTAGGGAAGTAACATATTGTGAAATGGCTCCGGAGGAAGTGTATCTCAGAATGAAAGGAAACTTGGAAGGATGTCGTTCCAATAAGAAAGCAAGGCAATCTGATAGTGGTGGACACATTTGTTTCAACTTCCACCCTAATGCTGTTGGAGAGGTGGAAGAGCGTATCAGTCATCGAAGCAAAGGAAAGCTATTCGTCGAAACTCGTAACACAGGTTTGAACTTGACCCCTCTACGTTCCTTAGGTTATGTCGATCCTGGATGGGAGCATGGTGTAGCTCAGGATGAGAGGAAGAAAAAAGTAAAGTGTAATTACTGTGACAAAATAGTTAGTGGAGGTATTAATCGGTTTAAACAACATCTAGCTAAAATTCCTGGAGAAGTTGCACCTTGTAAAAATGCTCCGGAGGAAGTCTATCTTAAAATAAAAGACAATATGAAATGGCACCTTACTGGGAAGAGACAAAAACATCCTTATGACAAGGAGAGACGTACTTTCTATGTGGAATCAAATGATGAACATGAAGAGCAAGAGGAAAATGATCTTATTCTGCGCCGAAAGAGTAAGGAAAAGCTGTCAATTGGTGATCATGGGTTGGGAAAAGATTTGACAAAGACTTGCAGAGAGATATCTTCTTCTAGTGGTTCTGAACCATTACTGAAAAATTCACGCATGGATTCTCTTTTTCTAAAAGGAGTGAGTAAGACACCACTTCCTTGCAAACAAGAAAAGGAGAAAATTGGGTCCGGTAAGAAATCCCGCAAGGAAGTGTATGCTGCAATTTGCAAATTCTTTTTTCATGCGGGAGTTCCTTTGCAAGCAGCAAACTCCATATACTTCCATAAGATGCTGGAGTTGGTTGGTCAATATGGACATAGTTTGGCAGGCCCTTCAAGCCAACTAATATCTGGTTACTTTCTGCAGGAGGAAATTAAAACAGTAAAAAACTACCTTGTTGAATATAAAGCTTCCTGGGTAAGCACTGGTTGTTCTATAATGGCTGATAGTAGGTTGGATACAGAGGGTAGGACATTCATTAACTTTTTGGCTTCTTGTCCCCATGGCATCTACTTTGTTTGTTCAGTTGATGTCACTTACATCTCAGAAGATGCTATAAATTTGTTTAAGCTGCTGGACAAAGTGGTAGAAGAAGTGGGCGAGGAAAATGTAGTGCAGGTATTCAGTTCTTTTGCCTAATTCTTAATAATTTCACAATCTGAACTGCAACAAGTTTTGGTAACTTTATTTTCTCCCTCTCTTTTTGTAGGTAATCACTGAGAACACTCCCACTTATAAGGCTGCCGGCAAGATGCTTGAAGAGAAGAGAAGGAATCTATTCTGGACCCCGTGTGCGACCTATTGTATAGATCGAATACTTGAAGATATTTTAATATTAAAATTTGTGTCGGAGTGCATTCAGATTTGCCAAAAAGTTACAAAGTTCATTTATAAAAATGTTTGGCTGTTGAATCTTATGAAGAAAGAATTTACCGAAGAGCAGGAACTTCTAATGCCATCTCTTACCCAGTATGCTTCCAGTTTTGCAACTTTGCAGAACTTTCTTGATCACAGGGCAAATCTTAAAAGAATGTTCCAGTCAAACAAATGGATTTCATCTCGGTTCTCCAAAACAGATGAGGGAAAAGAAATGGAAAAGATCATATTAAATGTAACATTTTGGAAGAAGGTGCAGTATGTTAGCAAATCAGTGAACCCGGTAATGCAGGTGCTTCAAAAGGTTTATAATGCTGAACATCTGTCAATGCCATTTGTATATAATGACATGTATAGAGCGAAGTTTGCTATCAAAGCCATCCATGACAATGATGTGCGTAAATATGGACCATTCTGGAACGTGATAGACAATCATTGGAGTTTACTATTTCACCACCCTTTACATATGGCAGCTTACTTCTTGAATCCATCGTGCAGATATCGTCCTGATTTTGTGGCAGTAGGTTAAACTAAGTGAAAATTTCTATTGTTTGGTTACTTGTAGATTGGAATTAGTTTCTCATTTACAACAAAATCTGCAAATTAAGCCTTTTCCCACTATGTGGGGTTGGATAAATGAATGATATTGCATCACTTTGCCCCATTTTGGGCCATCTCTTTCGTAAGCTTAGTAAAAATGAGGTCCTTTCTACTGTTTCTTTTAATGTCCTCTGTGGTACATCTGTTACAGGAGCTTTTTTTTGTCTTTTTTTTTAATGCAAATCTTTTACTTGTTATATGTAGCATGCAGAGATGGTGCGTGGACTGAATGAATGCATTGCTCGGCTGGAGCCAGACAATGCAAGAAGCATTTCGGCTTCCATGCAGGTAGACCCATACTGGTAGGGTATTGGTTTCATCTTCTACGCTGTTCCAGTATTTTAATCTCTTGATGGATACTTCTTGTAACGTATTAGGTCTCTGATTTCAATTCTGCAAAAGCTGATTTTGGGACTGAACTGGCAATCAGTACTAGAACAGAGCTAGATCCAGGTAATGAACTCAGGCAGCTATGTTATTTGAATGAAAATTTGGAACTGGCAATTTACATGTGCATACATTATGCTAATGTGTTCCTTTCCTATATCATTTGTAATATGCTACTAATCATTATTGTTTCTCTTAGCTGCATGGTGGCAACAACATGGGATAAGTTGCTTAGAGCTGCAACGTATAGCTGTGCGTATATTAAGTCAGACATGCTCATCTTCTTGGTACGAGCATAAGTGGAGCATCTACGATAAGATGCACAGCCCAAGGCTTAGTCGTTTAGCTCAGAAAAGACTGAATGACCTTATCTATATTCACTACAACTTGAGACTCAGAGAGAACCAGTTAAAGAAAAGTTCCAACAATTCAGTCGCCCTTGACAATGTTTTGGCTGAGAGTCTACTTCATGATTGGATTGCAAAGGCAGAGGAAAGATCGTGGCTAGAGGATGAGGTATCTTTCATTTCCACATTCGTTTCTTACAATCAGTTGGTCAGTGATAAAATTACTGTAGAAGTTTTGATTGAGTTAGCTAAGGTAGTTTTGAACCGAGATGTACCATGCCAAATAGATAAGCCATAGTCAGCTCCACTCGAGGAAATTCAGCATATAATAAAACCTGAATCCATCAGATACATGGGTTTTAGAAGAATAAAGTTGTGGATAACCTTCTTGCCATTTTATCTTTTTGCCTCAATGGGCAGAATGATTGGTCTAAGTATATATCCGTTGCCAACATCCAAAGTCTTTGGTGTAAAAAAATTAATCCTCATATGTGAATGCTTTTGCGCAATTGACAAAATGAAGTTAAAGCTGCCCTCTCACATGTAAATTTGTGACAATTTCATTTTCTTACACTGCAAGTCTCCCTTGGTGGTTTATGTAACTAGTACAGCGTATGCAATAAAAATCAGGTATGTGCTCTTTACGATGCCACCGGATTTCCCAAGTTAGAAACGTTGTACGCTTTGCCTTGAATTGGTTTTGCAGATTAGATTAATTAAAGCTCCTGGTTCTATTTTATTTTATTTTTCTTAGGAAATCGTTTATGGAGAAAATCGAATGGTGTATGAAGTCGATAATGAGAATGGAGTTGGTTACGAAGGCGGAAGCCCAGAGGGCGGAAAGGGATCCATGGAGCGCTTGAGCTTTGGTGATTTGGAATCTTTGGATATTGATCCAGCCATGGCCACTGATGATGACGAAGATGATGCTGATCTGAGTTATTACAATGATGAAGTGAGCGATTGATTTGGAAATTTTATGGTTAAATTTCAATTTACACAAAGTAATCAAGTGTGGAGCACAATTAGATATTGTCAAGAATGGTGGGGTTGGGTAGGCAATGAAATGAAATTATATGTAGTTGTTGGTTGTGCGTTATGTTTGTGTCTGTGTTTGTTTGAAGGTAACAGATGAAGGTTTTCCCTGTTAACTAGTTTTCTTAGTGGCGGCAGCAGCAGCAGCTAGTGTCTGTCTATTACTCCTAGTAGGATTAAGGAGGTATTTCTTTTCAAATCACACACTGCACTCCGAAAGAAAGAGAGGAAATCTATAAAGTTTTGTGTTGGAGCAGTTGATTTGATTTGATACCACTTGGTGTGGTGATATTAGAGCTGGCAAAAGTTGGCCCGAACCCGAAAACCCGTCCGAGCCGGCTCGAGACCGAACCCGAGACCGGATCGAATTGACCAAAAAGTCAAAGGCCCGAGCCCGAGAAAAGCTCGACCCGATAAAGCCCGAGTCCGAAAAAGTCCGAACCCGAAAAAACCCGAACCCGAAAAAGCCTGAGCCCGAAAAAATCCGAGCCCGATACGACCCGAACCCGAAATCGGCCCGATCCGAAACCCGAAAAAGCCCGAATTTATAACCCGAGAAAGCCCGAATTATAATTATATAATTATTATATTAAAAAATAATTAAATAAATAAATAATAATACACTTTTTCTAATTAAAATTTATAAAATTTTAAAACAATCATTATTTATTTATTACATAATTATATCAATAATTTATTATCAACAAAATAAATATTAAATATTTACATTCAATTATTAAATAAAATTATTTTAAAACACAATATAATATTCAATATCAAATAATTTTCAATATTATGCTTATTATATTTGTAATAATAAATAATAAATATATTATTAAATATAACATTTGATTTTATTATAAAAACAATTATTATACTATTTTATTATATTTATTTCATATTAAAATTTTAATTGTAATACAATATTAAATCAAATATATATATATATATATATATATAAATCATTATATAATTGTAACATTTATTTAAATTTGATATTTCATATAAAACATTGAATACATTATTAACAAAATTAGAATTTAAATTTTGACTCGTATAACTCGTAAATAGAAAAATAGTAATTTGTTTTTTAAATTATGATTATACTTAAAATAAGAATTGAAAGTTAAAAAAGGGGATCATACCCTTTTAAAGGTTGTAATAACTTTTTCACTGTAAAAAAAGATTCAGACTCAACTATAACATGTTTGCATCCAAATTCTCATGTCATTAGCAAGTTAATGATTGTTATGTTCTAAATTAGTCCAATATAGTAAAAAAACAAACCAGCAAAGAAAACATCAAACACTTAAAGTTATGACATGTAACATTACAAGAACAACAAAATAGAAAACATACAATCATTCTCATACACAACCACCTAGTCATGGAGAAACCAATCCCTAGTCATACATTGCATGATGAACAAAACAGGAAAATACGATTATTCCATTCAACGCTAGCGGCTTGATGAATAATATACTCGAAAAGATTGTAAATGCAGGAAGCAACTAAACTCTCTAAGAGCGACATTGTCTTCAAATAAGATTAATGAGGCAATGATCAATCATAATTACTCTTAATAAAAAATTTAATTTTTTAACAATATAAATAGTAAGAAATAAAATATCAACATACGTTACAATTATAACTATTCATCCTCATCCATAAACCAACTAGTTCAATTTAATCCAACTTTCCTTCCAAATCTCATTGTTTCATCTTCTTCATCTAATAAAATATATAAAAATAATCATATAAGAATTTAAATAATAAAAAATTAATAAAATAATAATGACACTAAAATCTTACCACCTTTATCTATATCATATCCATACAGCCAATTACGAGTGGTAATCAAAATTTCTGCATTATGTGTTATGAGACAATTTCTCCATTTGTTAATAACTCTACCACTCATACTAAATGTTGATTCAGATGCAATTGTGGTAATTAGAATACTCAATATATTCTTAGCCATAAGTGAAAGTATAGGGTGTCGAAATTGATTTTTCTTCCAATAATCAAGAACATCAATTTGAATCTTATAATCTTCTCTTGATTCATTCAAATATACATTTAACTCTAATCTATATAAAAGATATTTAGAATTGAAGTTTCTAAATCCCTAAAATAACAAAATAAGTTCATATATGAAATTATAATAACAAATGTAAATTAAAACTCAAAAAAGAATTACTTAATATAAAAAAATAATAATGTAATAAGTTGCTAAAGCAATTTATATTAAACTTTTGAACAAAAAATTTATATAAATATGTTATCAAATTAACAATAAATATTTATATGTTTCAAATTTTATTTCTAGCTAGGAAATTTAAGTTTTTGCAATGTCTTGTCTTTTGTATAAATTTTATTACTAAATTATATAATTTTTTTCCTCATTAATTCATATTTCATCATTTTAATTATATTTTGTCTTATAATCATTATGATTAAATTATATCAGTTTTTTGGTTTACCTATTTTATTTAAACTTCGATATTATATTTAATAATTTTTCCAAACTTAAACTAATTGCATCTATCAATTGAGAATTTAGCTACAATTATAGAACTTTAATTAGGTATAATTTAAACGAATTGATAACAATTAATTAGTTATAATTTAGTTAAGCATATATGATTATTTATTTATTTGCCTACCTTATCGGTTCATATCTATATCAGTCCACTAAAATAATACCAGTAGATATTTTTTCTTGTGCATTATGCAACGTGGCGATCAAGACAATCATGCATCATTACTTGATTGTGCAAAAATAATTATTTTAAGTTAATTTTTTTATTTAAATTATGTAACTAATTTATTAAAAATTAATTTGTTATACTTATATATGATAACTAATTAGTAAATATTTATTTTAATAATTATTTTGATAATAAATAATTAATTTTTTAACCATGTTACTATATAATATGATAATTCTGTTTGAAAATTATTAAATTAATTATATATATACATTAACGTGCAATATTTATTTTATTCCATTTTATAGAATAATTTAATAATTTATCATGAAATCATATCCTTTATTTTATTATTCTTTGAAAGCCTATCAACAATTTCAATTATTCTATAGATAGATTATATTTATAGTCCAGTCAAATTTTTTATGCTCTTCAATTTTTCTTGGCTAAGGCCAAAAAAATAAGCAAAACATTCATTTAGAAAAGAAGTGAAGAAGATAACATCTAGAAGTTGGAAGAAATCTGTAAAACTAAAAACAAACTAACAGAGGAAATAAAAAAAAATATTATGAAACTTTTATTAATCTAATTTTAGTGACTTCTATTTAAAATTTAAAATTTTATTATTTTAATCATAATTATCTACTTTAATTTCATAATTATTTATATTATGCTTTTTTTTAAACTCACAAAGTTTTTTTGTATAAATATATTTTTTTAGTGTATTATATCAACTACAAAATATCAATCATATGGTAGTGTAAAATTGCATATGATATAATTATATTAAATATTAAAAAAAATATTTTTTAATTTAATATTCTAAATTTTTAATGAGACATTTGATTAATTAATGTAAACGATTATATTTAATACAATAATATTAATTATGATTTATGTACAAATAAAAAATAAATTAAAAATAAAATAGAGCTAATTAATTGATCATTTATTCATATTAAGCATTTTTTTGGTAAATGATAATATTAATTGGTACTTTTCTTCCTATAATATCTATATGTAATATTTTCTTTTACATTTAATGAATATAATTATATCTACTATTTTATAATAAATATTGTAAGAAATTAAAAAAGAGTAAATTATTTTTGTCAAATAATAAATATTAAAATATAGAAATTTGTTTTTATATAAATATTTATTAAAATATAAAATCATATAAAAATTAAATTAATTATCGCATTCAAAAATTTTTTTAAAAAAATTATAACTAATAAAGTTTCAAAATATTTCAAGTCGGCCCGCTAAACCCGCCCGACTAGAACCGGGACCGAACCCGAAAAAGCTCGAACCCGAAAAAACCTGAACCCGAAGAAGCTCGAAATCGAAAAAGCCCGAACCCGAAAAAGCCCGAACCCCAAAAAACCCGAACCTGAAAATAACCGAACCCGAAAAAGTTCGAACCCGAAAAAATCTGAATCCGAAAAAATTCGAACCCGAAAAGAACCCGAACCGAGCCCGCCCGAACCCGCCCGTTTGCCACCTCTAGGTGATATCCAAAGACTTTATAACTTGTTATTTTTATACAAGGTTACCCATTGGGAATGGGTGCTTCTGTACTACTACTTGCTACAAAAATATACAACACTATGCTAAGGTCTAAAGTCTAAAGTCTACAGTCTACAGTCTACAGTCTACAGTCTACTACTAGTAGTGAACCATACAGTAAATAACATAAACATATTCCTCTGCTTTTGGACAAATAAGAGTAAATAACATATATTGTTCCCAAAAAAAAACAGTAAATAACATATTCAAGTTTGTTTATTTATCTAACTCGTGCCATGCCAGATTGCCATTTGCCAGTGGCATAGGTAGATAGCCCTATTATTAGTCACCTTTTTTTTTTTTTCTTTACAATTAAACAAATACAAAAGTTTTTTTTCTAGTTGCGGATGGTTACCAAAGGCTGGCAAAGACACAGGCGGCGCTCCTGTGCTGTTCTGTTTCCTGCTTCTTCTCTGTCGAACCAAAACAGAAACCAGAACCTAACGCCACCTGCTCTATTCTTTCGCCTCTCTCTTTTTCTCCTTGTTTTGTTTTGAATTTTCAATGCACATGCTTGTATTCTCTAATTCTTCGATTTTTTGAGCGATAGCGATAAAAATGCCAGAAAGCAAGGCAGTGATTGGTCTGACATGGGAGCCCAAGCTCCCTGCTTTGCCTTTCCAATCTAAAACGCTATCTGGGTCTGATTCTAAATCCCAGAATGAGCCCCAAAGCACCGTTCTTTGTAAACCCAATAAACACCTCTTCGATGGTCTCTTTCTGCCGCCTAATGGTCCTTCAAAGCAAGTCAAAGATACTGCCTGTTATTATTCAAGCCGTTCTGTCCACCCTTATATTTACTCGTTTTCTTTCAAAACAGGTTTGATATGCCTGCGCCAATTCTGACTCTCAATTACTCAAGGTGCTCTGCCTTTGCTATTCCATCTTTTCCCTAAGTTCGATTGGTCATAAGTTGGTTCTTTCTCCCCCATCTAATTCTATGCTAATCAATTTATACTTATTTTGTCATTATATCTCTTCGAGACGTGCTTTTCTGGGTGATGTATCATACCGGATGGTCGATTTTCATACATTAATTTATGTTTGAAATTAATGAGCCTATCAAGATAATTAAAATGATGCTTTGTTAGCATTTGATTTCACTAAAATGTTTTCTCTAGGGGCTTTTGTTTTAGAATCTTGTTTTGTAGGATAGGAATTTCATGTCTTTCCTTTCAATGAAGCCTAATTCTTGACTTTGACTAGTTGTGTTTGTATTTTGTATATGTTACAGTTGAGGGGAGCCATTTATCCCAAGGGACATTATAAAAAGGATTCAGAATCCAAGACACTGCCTAGGTATTTCCCGGCAAGTTCACTACTATAGCGTACTAAACTGATTGTATCAATCCTAAATGGTTTATCCGCAAACTTTTTTGACAATCAAGCAGGTAGGCACTGTGGTAGATTCGGTGATAGACCACTACTCAGGTAGAATGACTAAGGAGAGCAAGCCAACCCTTGCAGATGAGCTGCTTTCTGATCCAGCTGTTAGGCAATACAGGTGAGATATCCCATCAATATCATCCTTCTGAAGTCATTTATTTCCTGTTAGATGCCAATGACATTATAGATACCTAGTTACATGATTGTGCAAGAGCTTGGCCTAGAAAGCACTATTGATGCCCTGTTTTGAGAAAGAAAACAACAAGTTGTTCTCAAAATAGATGTTAGAACTTAGAATGGGGGAAGAATTAGGGTGGGAAGGCCTTAATTTAATGTCCTAGGTACCATGTGTCTACTTTTTCGTATTAAAAACATTGTTTCTATCATTTTGTTAATTATTATTATTATTATTATTTGGCAAGAATGCCTCTGCACAATATTGCTGCACTTTTTATTGACATGTCTCAACATTTTACAGGATGCGCAAGGTTAGGGAGATCGAAGTACAGAATCGACCAGCTGGAAATGAGAAATGTAAGATCAAAGGACATCAAACATTCAAGCGGGCAAAGCATCAAAGGCTCTAATATTTCCATACTATATATTATCTGGAATTTTGACCATTGTGAATTACTGGATTGGAAAGAAAGTCAATCTGTCAAATATCCAAACAGCAATTAGTGGTGAACGTGTTCATCAATGGCTTTTCAGGTTAAAATTGTAGGCTGTGTGGTAATTGGGATGTCCCATTATTGATTCTTCATTCTGTGTATTTAGCATTTGGTTTGTGGAATGGCTCTTTACACTAAAATGCTAGGAACCTGTATGTAGCAACATTTATCTAGCAAATCATGTTTAAAAGATTTGTTTACAACCTTCACTGTTTTGATGCATGCTGTGGAAAATGGATAATGCGATATCGATCAAGGTCCACTCACGGTGACTGCATATAGAGTAAAAGTTGGTGATAATTTTCTGCCAACGTTGTACTTTGAGATTCGCCTGCCGAACTTGCTTTTTTTAGTCATGTATTCGCAATTGTGAGACCACTCTTACAATTCCGAACGGATGTCCTTCTACATGTTCATCGACAAATTTTATTCTCAACCATTCTTTTCTACTACCTTTGCCAATGCGTAAAATGTGATAGCACAGATTTGCCTGCAACTTTAGAAGCGAAAAGATTATACAAGGTTTGGTTGGTGCGGAAGAAAATGTTATAAGTGACAAGTTAAAGTCGGTCAAAGAACTGCCAATTTGTAAAAGCAGTAAAGGAGGGTACTTGCATTTCATCAACTGATGAATGTACTACGAATATACAAGACAACTGCCGATTTATTGGAATGAGAAATGACGAAATGTATCACAAATTCCCTTGTTTAATGTTTCCACGCATTAATTATGAATCCTGCTCCAGCCCCACATTGGCGCTGCAGATTGGAATCATGGCAAGGGTTCTTGTGAATCTCCCAAACGAGACAAATGAAGATACGCATCAGTCCCTGGACAAACAAATGAGAGAATTTCTAATGCGTTAAATTAACTGGAGAAAACACTAGTAGTGAATTAATCATATGGATATCAGCAGACAACATGTAGGAAGGAGTAAAATAAGTATCTTGAGATACGAGCCAAATTAATGCAATTAGATTTTAGCACCCGGCAAAGTTACAAACATTTTCCTCCAAAGGAGAGGATTAAAGTAGTTACCAAAAAAGGAGAGTATTCCAATTGATTATAAACAACAGAATAAAAAGGTAGAATTTGATACTTTGTTGCACAATCTCATCTACTGCTATCAATAATAAGAAAAAGTTAATTTTGAGTTCGGATAACGAAACAGAACAAAAGCCACACAAAATATAATGAAATATGAAACTACTAAGCTACATCAGATTGAAATTTAGTTATCTGCTTTTACAAACAACATCAGACTAGCATCTCAAAAACTGTATCACATTCATTGCAGCCGCAGTTGCAACTAACCCTACAGAGACAAACCAATAGCTAATTCTAATGAAGCATAGTGAAATAGAAGAAGAGTGGTTCTTCTGCAACAAACTACTTGTTTCACTTTGCCGAATTGCCTATCATTTGCTCTACTACTAATTTTGAGTGTCAATTTTATTCTAAATTTTCTCTTTTTGGTACATATGAAGAGAGTAGATTAATCCTTAGACTTCAACCCTCTTCAAGAGGGGCAGCAAACTCTAAGTCAAGCCTACATTGTTGCTTTCTATGGACTGTGAGGATTCTGAGATGTACAAAACATGCCATCTTTAACAATGCAGACTTTCTCTTACCATTTATTGAGACTGAAAATAAGAAAGTAATATTGTAATATATTGAAATCTCAAATTTCGAAAGTCAAGAGAGGGTATAATGCTTCATGAAACTCCCTTTTCATTCACTATTAGTATGTGGTAATTCCCTGTTTGCAATATGAATAAAACTAGGAGCCTCTGGTATTTCCCTATTTTATAATTGCATTTTTCGTGCTTCTAGATTATCAAGGTTACTATACTCTTTTTCACATGAGAAAAAAAAAAAAAAACACTCAGTTCGGTGCTCCTTGTCATTTTGCTGTTACAGAAAGTGAAATTTTTGTTGCCCAACACAATATAGTTAATCCTTGATAACAAGGGAAAATTTTCTGGAGTGAGCTCTCGTGGGCACCTAAAAATATACTGGCAAGAATGTGTGCACACATATGCAAACATACACGTGATGTCAATCAAAGGCTTGCAACAAAACAGTTCAATTGTAAAGACCAGAGTGCTTGACCTTAACATCACAAGCATTTAAGCAGTTAAACTGTAGCAAACTGCACTCACCGTATCCTTCCATAGAGATAATTTGAAGATCCCCTCCAAAATACCGAGCATACAATCGGCTTATTGGTAGCCCATAACCGTATCCAGCCATGGTTACTGTATCAGCTTTTCCCAGATCTGAGTCATCCAATGGGTTTTTGGCAGTGCTGTAAAGGTATGTGAAAATTTTGGGAAGGCCACTTCTTGGTATGCCACCCCCCTCGTCTGAGACCTTCAGTGCCAGTTAGACCAAGTTATATTATTAGAAAACGAGTGCAAACACATGTATACGTTTGATGCTACATTGTAAAACCTTTAAATCCCCATGCTCTCCGACAAAAGAAAAAAGGAAATAGTTGACATTAAGCATGACAAACTACCTTGATAGTTACATCCTCAATTCCTTCAGCAACTATTATTCGAATAGGTGGTGCAATCCTATCCGAATCCATAAAACGCTCTTCGACAGCACGCAAGGAGTTTTTGACCAACTCAAATACCATAAGATGCAAGTGTGATGGAACATACCTGTTACACAAGAAAACAGATGATACATAGGACAGAAATCAAAGGATCACCGGTTATCAAATTTTTAACTGAAGTAAAGACCCAGAATTGCTTTGGAGAATCCATAATTGAAATTTAGTGAAAATAGAAGAGATGAAAAATCCAGATGAAACTAAAATGAAGCAAACTCAGCAAAAGTGAGATAAAATCCACTTACGGGAATGTAAAATTGGGATCACCATAGATATTAAAATCAGGTGCACTGCCATACTCTCGCATACAAATAGCACGAGCATCCTCACTAGCATTTTGTGCCACCTCCACTGGAGACATTTTTGTATGTATATAGCCCACACAATGTGGAGGAGGATTAGGGTTATGCAACTCCACATGCTGCCCTGGTCTCACCAAAATTTAAACATGCAGATAGTGTTTAAACTGAGGTCCAAGAAACAGTAACAAATGAAATAATGGAAAAATAGTTGCCAGGAGTTTTTTGCTGCAAGAAAAAAAAAAAGAATATCACAGTAAAGCAAATTAAGTTGAAACTAACCAATAAGCATGCGAATTCCAATTCTTGACATGTAAAATCGATCCAGAAACTGATGAATCTCATCAAGATCCTCATAAACAATCTTTGGATCCATGCCTTTCTTCAACTGTTGAACACCCAAAGCCATCATAGGCACCACATTATTGTGTCTCACTTTGATAGCCTTGATCATTTGTGTAAATTCCTTCTCATCATTTGTATCCTTGATCTCAGGAAAAGATCTTAGGTCACGGAAGGAATCCAAATACCAGTCACGCACCTACAAATGACAAGTAAATGAGTTATTACTCCAGATATTCAATATTCAAGACGTGATCCATCATCTTATGAACCATCTTTTACTTCAAAACAAAATCCTCCCCCATAGAACGAGGTATGCAAGCGTCAAAAAGTTCACATGAGAGGTAAAATTTGGTGAAATGGAAAACTATTTCAGATTCTAAGCTAAGAGATTAGATTCTCTCACAAGAATACGTTTCAAAGATTGAGGTCAGGTTGTAACATGGGAGCCGGTTAAAAACAAAGTAGCCTGAAGAATGAAATCTTAATGTTGTCCACTAAATACTGTTTAAGCAACATATCTCTCTAAAAAATGGACTCAAAAAACAATTCAGGGTATAAAGAATTGTTCAATGATTCCATTAGAGACACTAAAAGGTAAGCAGTGAGCAGCAAAGCAAGCACATGCATGTAGGGAAAAATATGTAAAGGGCAAGGAAGACCGTGCAACAGATAACTTGAAAATCAGAAGGCCAAGACAGGAAGAATCTCCATATACAGTAAAAATGAGTTAGTACTAAATATTTAAATAAAGGAACCAGTATGCAGAATCACATATTCAAAGGAGAAAAAGAAAAAGTAAAAGAAATTCTAGTCAAGTTGAAGTTGTGATAAATACCCATTTTGGCAAAATGAAAAACAAAAAACTTTGACATCAAAAATCGATCAGTGGGTTGTAGAAAAGAGCAGCAACCCATCCAAGACGTGAAAGTGAAAGACAAAGAAGAAACCTTCAAAACAGCAGGCTTCTCAGAAAGGCCATAAGGGAGGTACTCGAGCTCAATTGCTCTGCGGGCAATTCTGATGGAGAGCTCTTTGTGGAGAAACTGACCCGAAAACAATAAATTTCGGTCAGTGGGCTTGGACCCAAACTCCATCATGTACCTCAAGCTGACCCCAGTCTGCTTCATGCAACCCCATTTCTGCACCTCCTCTATTAAGGTCTTGGAGAAAGATTCGCAGGCCTTCTTAGCCGCCATCACCTTCTTCGAACAACCGCAATTACAATAAAGCTAAACCTCGAGCCAGGCGAGTAACATGCAATTCCAGAAACCTGGCGTAGGAAATGCGAAACTAACATAGAGGATTGAAGATTATGCCGAATGGAAAAGAGCCGAGGAAGAAGAAAATTGAATTCAAATTGATTTTAATCGGAGAACGTAACGTCTGACAAAATACTTAAACAGGAGAAAGGAAAGAAAAGGTCGTGGAGAGGACAAGTGGGTTACGATTGCAGCTGCAGGGGTCCTTCAGCCTTAGCCTCAATCTCATCATCTGGGTAAACGGTAATTAACTGACATGGACAATACCTAATGAGGCAATTATGATGATTATTCTTATTATAATCCTTTTTAAAAGACCAAAAAGAAACGGAGAAAAGGCAGAAATCTGAAAACGCAAAACCCCTGCTTTGCTCCCCTCCTCTCCTTGACTGCTGCGGTTAGTAAGCAGTAAAAATGTGCGATGGTAAAGAACTTCAATTTCTGTGGATTTGACACGTGGACAGAGCAGATCGGAGCATTTTTTTTTTATCTAAATTTAAAATAATTGTTTTCTTTAACCAAGAAACACATTTATTCATTTATTTATTTTAATATAAAATAAATATAAGACAAAAGTAAAGCATACAAGAAGTACTGGTTTCTAAAGCATACAAGATGAGGTCTGTTTGTCTGTCTGTCACTCTTCCCAACTTACATATTCATTTGTTTCTCCGTCCCCCTTCGGTTCTAATACTTAGTGCGTATGAGCTATGACTAGAATAGAATGATCCTAATCCAATCACAACATTTACATAAACAAAGCTTTTTAGTGACACAACCAATTGTCCCAGCTTTTTCTATCTTGTGCCAACATATTCAAGAAACTGATGCCTTTCAGCTTTAGATTACTGGATCTGGATGGATTCAATTCAATATCAGATAAAGCTCTTTCTTGCCTACTGTTTCCTTTTCTATAACAGTACAAAGCTTCAAGGCATTTTCCATCCCTAACCCACGGAATGTATGGCATGAATTCAGGTTTTGCAACTTCCAAATTTTTTACTTTGCAAGGGAAAAGGATCCATGGAGTCGATGTCACCAAAGCAATGTTTGGCTCAAACCAAAAGAGGAGAAACCTGGAACTAGCAAACTTTACTTATGTGACCGCATGACATGAAGCACGCAGCCAATCCGCAACTGCTGTTTTGGATACAATAGAAATCTAGCAGTCGTGGCCTGGCATGTGGGTGAGGTGAATCCTAGCCACTGATGCATAGAATGTCCTTGGCCACAAACTCAACATTAGGACTAGGACAATGACCCCAGATACTTTTTCTTCGACTAATTTTGTTCATTACAAAAAAGTTGAGTGAAACCATTCGACATGGCCCTTTATTCTTGCTTTCTATTTTTTCCATGTCTAACTCTTGCCTAGTTCCTACGAAGCTCTTATCTGATTTTGAAGGCCTCAAGTCAATCACCTGATAAACGAACTACCAATAAGGCCGATGATGTAAAGTTGAACAAGGCAAAGGCAAAGGCAAATACAGCATTAATAATGCCACTAAAAAATGTAAATTTATCGTTGCTAAAATTTTTTTCCTACACACTTTTAATCGTTTCAAGGTTGTTGAGAATAATTTCGTTGTTAACAACGACTTTTATCAAATAATAAGTAGTTGCAAAAACGTATTCATTTCAATGATTTCTTCTCGTTACTAATTAAATTTTGGTTTAGCAATGACTTAATGTTCTATTTATATTTTGTTTCAAATACGAATATATTTTGTTGTAAATCTTCTTTGGTAACCATCTTTTGATTGCTACAATAGTTGGTTTTACAACAACAATAGTGTATTTAAAAATAAATACAAAACTATAATTTTATTGTTTTTAAGTTTTTTCACGACGACTAAAGTCATTGTTAAAATAATTACCATACCACTTTTTTATCATTTTTAATTTATTTTACTATTATTATAGTTGTTACTAAAAATAATTATGAAGCTATTTTTAACCATTTTTAATTAATTTGTTTTGCCACTAGTGAAAAATGAATACGAATCCAATTTTATAAATGTTAATAAAAAAACTAATAATAATCATAATCTTAATAGTAATCTTAAAATTATCCTATCCTAATCCTAAGAATTATGTCATTAAAATTAAAACTAATGTATTTTTCCCAATTATCTTAAATTACTTAATAAATTACCCTAATTCTATGATTATACTGATTTAATAATTAAATTATATAAAGAGAAAACAATCGTAATCTAATATTACCTCCAATTATACTGTCAATACTAATTTAATCGATCTTAATTAATATGAATTCACAAAATAAATCCTAATTATTTGACAATATATCGTAATACTAATGGTTAATTATTAAATGAACCAAAATGTTAAAAATTAAATGTCGTCATATAAAATATAAAGAAAAATCAAATAAGTAACAACAATTAAAAGTCGTCAAACATAATAAAATATCACAATGATAATTTTCTTATCGTTATGAATTTCATAAAAATTTGCAATAACAATAAGTGATATTATATAAAATATAAATAAAAATAAATAAGTATAGACAATTAAAAGTTATTGCCAATATAATAAAATCTCGTAACGACTTTATTTTATTATTTTTAATTTGCTAAAAATTTTAAACAAAAATAATTGTTGTGGTATAAAATATAAAAAAAAAATCAAATAAGTAACAAAAATTAAAAGTCGTTGCAATTACATAAAATATAAAAAAAATAAATTAAGCAACGATTATGAAAAGCCGTTGCTTATGAGATTTTGTAACAACTATCTTAGTTGTAGCACATTTTGGTTGCTAAACGGCGGCTTTCCAGTGGTGCAAGCGCAGGAATGCACCGGTTGGAGCAACGTCGCCAGCCCTCTGCCTACTGAACACTACTAAAAGAGTTAGAATAGCAGTATATACTCAACTCAAGCGTGCCTTCGTGCATCCATCAAGCTATAATCTTTTGGCTATGTCATATGTGGAGGTCGCTGGGATTTCTTTCTCGGAAAAAACCATCAATATTAATATTATCATTCGTCAAACATCACTTATGTCTGACAAAACCTTAATTTAATCTAAAAGAAATCTCCATATATAGCTAAGGTAGAATCTAAGATTACACAATTGCTCTGTTTCTACCTTCTCTATCCTGTTTGTTTAATAACTAAGGGTTTAATATTTGATACCAATACCTTACAATTAATTAGTACTAGTAGTGGAGATTAATTAGTTTGCACTGATCCTCACTCAATCATAAGAATAAGATTATGCAATTTTTCTTATAAATTAATAAATTAAAAATTCTATTACTAACAAAACTTGATCTCAGAGTATTTCATGATTTATGTGATGATTGTAGGGGTGGAGAACTTGAACTTGATCCATGTGGCACATGTTGCTCTATTATCGTAATGGTTAAGCTGTTTGGTCACTAGTATTGTCTTTAATTTCCTTTCTTAATTATATTTTAGCTAAGAATACCTTACTTTCTTTGTTTCCAACTTTTGACCGTAATCATTTCTCATGTATATATTTTGGATATTTGAGAAGTATTCATTTGTGATATGTAATTTGATTGCTTCGACCCACTGCAAATGATTTGAACCATAAAGCTTTATTAGGAACATTTTATAAGAATTTTAGTTGATCTATCAAAAGCATTAACATCATAAAATAACACATCATAGATCAAAATGCGGAAGAAGATGCTAACCTCCGGTCATTGATATCAATAATTTTTGAACTGTGATTATATTACACTCTTCTTTTTGTATTAAATCTTTTAATCTTAAACAATTTCACTAATAGTGTGTTTTTCAAAATACTCAAATTAAGGACTTAATATCCTGTATTTTCCTTGTATACGTTTTTCCATTAAAAACATAACTTTTTTAATGGCTAGTTATCACCATAAATATATGGTACGTTTTTTTAAAAATTATCATATAATAATAAAATATAAAACCATTTAATAGAAAGTTTTAAAAAATTATGTAACTGACAGTCTTTTATTTCTTACAAAACACTACCAATTAAGTGGATAAACTTAGGTGGGTAACTTGCATTCTCCCACTTTGTCTGTATATTTTATTATGTTTGTTATTCCATCCATAATCCTTGAATTCTTATACTTATATTAAAGAAATAAAATATATGAATCATGGCAATAAATTCTGTAAGAATGAGTAGTATCTTCCATGTATTACTATATATTCAGTCACTTTAATGTCAACCTATATTTGATAACATAACTTAATGAATAAACCTTATACTTATTCCAAGTACAAAAATTATTGTTATTCTCAATAGTCAATATGTGCACCAAAATATTGAGAAAACTAAACAAATGAATAAAAGTTTCATTACAAATAAAAGTTATCCATACAACTAATTCACATGGTAGAACCAAGTTTCATTCACTCTACATGATCCTTAAAACTCTTTGGTGGCATGCCTTTTGTTAAAGGATATGCAATTATCAATTCAATGGTAACGTGCTTCATGAACACTTTGTTCTCTTTAACATGTTCTCTTATGGCTAAATATTTAATGTCGATATGTTTGCTTTCACTACCGCTTTTGTTACTTTTAGCCAAAAAAAACTGCAGCTGAATTGTCGAAATATATTCTTGATGGCTTTAAGATAGAATCCACAATTCTAAGCTCAGATATGAAACTCTTCAACCATACATCATGTGAGGTAGCAATGAACTCAACCTTCGTAGTAGAAGTAGCAATTAAAGACTGCTTTACACTTCTCCAAGAAATGGTTTCGCCAGCAAACATGAAAACATATCTAAATGTTGATTTGCATGAATCAACACATCCAACGAAGTCTGAATTTGGATAACCAACTAATTCTATGTTGTCAGTTCATCCATATATAAACATGTAATTTTTGGTCTCTTGAAGGTATCTTGTTACTTTCTTTGCAGCTCTCCAGTGATTCATACCTGAATTACTCTAATATCTTCTCAATATTCTGACAGCAAATGCAATGTCAGGTCTTGTATAAATCTGAGCATACATTAGGCTTCCAACAATTGAAACATATGGAATTATTCGCATTATTCCCTTTCAAATTCTTTCTTTAGGTACTTGTTCAAATTGAATTTGTCACCCTTAACTATTGGTGCAACACTTGGTGAATAATCTTTCGTCTAAAATCTCTCAAAAATTTTATTGATACAAGTCTCTTGAGACAGTTCTAAGATATGTTGAGATTCGTCCCAATGGATCTTAATGCCAATAACCTATGAACTAAATTAGTTCACACGAGTTCTGCTTTTATATATAAATATAATATGTATAAAACTTTCCTAAGCGACAATGAAGGGCTACCCTTATAATATTCTTATGAATATTGATAATTGTGGTATAAGGCCTTGATACTTGAACCTTTCTTCAAATCTTGTTTTATACCGCTTTGATGTATACTGTAAAGGTGAACGTTTAGATAGATAAAACTTTAATCTTGTTTTATACCTCACATATATACACTCACTAGGGTCGCATTCACCTCCTTGAACAATCAATTTTTTTTCTCCATTTATTACTTTGAGTTTGATTAGCATTACCACTTTCACCCATTTCAAAATTCCGGCTATCGTGTGTTGGTGTCAGAATTATCCCAAAATTGGTCCCCAAGTGCCCTCTTTCTTATTTTCCAACTAGTTTACAAAATTCAGCAATATGTTCAATACCTTCATCCCGTATCAAAATCTTTGAGGTCTCCATTTGTCACTAATGAGGATTTAGTAGCAATTTTAGCAGATTGGTAAAGCAATCCTTTCATCAATGAATGGAAGAAGAACTTTGTCGACCCATCCAAAATCAAAGAAAACTTACCTTCCAAGCACAAGTTGCGGCAGTGCTGCAGAGGCACTCGCGCGTATTTGTAACAGACCGATTCTTTTAGCAGGTTGGGCCACCACCTTTTGTTATCGAACTACTACTACAAGTAGTGGGCTCTTCCATTTTCATTCTATGCTACGTCAAAATTGTTTCAATTTCAAAAAGAAAGCAACGTTACTTAAAATTTTATCAAAATGCTGCATAGTTGTCATGTTTGTTGATGTTTTTTATATTAAATATATATTTATTTAAACAAGATTTAAATAATTATTATTACCAGACCTTACAGGCAGACAGCGAGACTCTCTCTTCGTTGCAGTTCAACGCTTTGTTTTGTTTCTGTTTAGTTTTCTCATTTTCTTCTTTTCCCTCTCTCTAACCCTAAACTTCTGAAATTCATTTTCTCTTTCTAAAAAAAAGTCCATCTTTTTCTTCTTCTGTTTTTTGCTTTGAACGAAAAAAAGGAAAGAATTTTGTAAATAGATAATTCCAGCGAGAGAGTGGTTAGGGTTTAGAATTTTGTAAGGGGGTTGAATGAGGAGAAGAGATATACTTTTAGGGAATTGAAATTGAATAATCTGCGGACGACATGGCCACCATGGAGTTGCAGATGAGTCCTCAGTTGGAGCAGATCCATGGTGAAATTCGCGATAATTTTCGTGCTCTTGCGTATGTCTTTTTTCCTCTTTTCATCTTTCTGACGCAACTTGAACTGGCTAGTTTAGTTTAAATGGTTTTGGCAATGAGGGATTTATTGTGCATCTGCAATCAAAGCTCTTTTGCTATTTGCATTACGATCTACCAGCTCTTCTCAGTTCAACTCAATCTTTCGCGTGATGTTTCTTCTATACCAAATTATGCATCTCATTTCTCAATTACATTTTTTTTTCTTTAATGATCATAAAAACAATAAATTTCAAGGTTTCAAATATTTTGTTTAGAATTGGCCTTCCTGCTCCTAAATTGATAAATGTTTTAAAACTGTGGTGCATTGTTTTTAGAAATGGCTTCCAGAGGCTAGATAAGATCAAAGATTCCAGTAGGCAAAGCAAACAGCTGGAAGAGCTTACTGCCAAGATGAGGGAATGTAAAAGGTATGCCATATCTTTTGTATTTTTAACATAAAGTTAACGATTTAATAGTAAATGAGATATCTGATTCTTCTTATTTAAACATTTTCAAATCTCAACTTCGATGAGTTGTTGCAGATTAATTAAGGAGTTTGATCGTGAAATTAAAGATGAAGAAAGCAGAAATCCTCCTGAAGTGAATAAACAACTCAATGATGAGAAGCAGTCTATGGTAAGTTCTTTTCTGAACCTTAAATATCCTAACTATTGGCGACAAAAGGCTTTTCATGACATGAAATTCAACAAGGGGGTGGAGCTGGGGATGAAATGGGTAGTCGTAGCAGTTTATTGGTGGAAAAATTATCTGCCTTCAATGTATTCTTCTTATATTGTGGCTTCTACTGTAAGTTTTTTTCCTCTATTTTTTTTTTCCTTGCAGATCAAAGAACTGAATTCTTATGTGGCACTGAGGAAAACGTAAGTTTGTATCATGAATTTTAAGTGCTTCCTTGTGGATTTGAATTTTTTATTTAGAAAAATGTCCGTTGAGTTGTGAAGTTTAGAGAATAGCTCAGTCTAAAGATTGGCCCTACTGACATAGGATAAAACCATTTGAGTAGTAGAATTCATCCCATAAAATCCAATGAAATTAGCTTTTTTGATGTAATTTTTATGGCTTTTTGTCTATAACTGCAGATACATGAGTACCCTTGGTAACAAGAAAATTGAACTCTTTGACATGGGAGCTGGAGTCAGTGAACCTACTGCAGATGATAATGTTAAAGTGGCATCATGTGAGATCTTACATCTTTTCACACTCCATTGAGTTTTAATTTATATACATTTTTACTTGTGATCAATATCTTATAGTTATGAAAATAATAGGTATGCTTTTGTCAGCTGCTACGAGGGTTCTTTTAATTTGATCTTGTATTTCATCATGCTATACACATCTAGAATCAACTCCCGTCTAGAAACTGGGATGTGAAGTCTTCTTAGAGTATTAGAGAGTGGACTCATAAGTTTGGGAACAATGCTACCAAGCAGTGATGACTTTTGATGCCAGACCATAATCAAACTAATCCATGATATTGACCGAAATTATGAAGTTTTAACAGCAGAATCTCAACATAGAAGTTATCTTAGTACTGTTTGGCTTGCTCTGCAGCAATGTCAAATCAAGAACTTGTTGATCATGGGATGAAGACAATGGATGAGACTGACCAGGCCATTGAACGCTCAAAAAAGGTCAACATCCTTTTGTCCAATTTGCATGCCTCAGCTTAATGTTGCATTCTACTTTTTGTTTTTTCAACTTTGAGATTCACAGGTTGTTGAACAAACAATTGAAGTAGGAACTCAAACTGCTGTCACTCTAAAGGGCCAAGTAAGTCAGATTAACTGGTCTTAGTCTTTTTTATTCTTTTCAAGCATAGTTGCATATACTGATAGAAATTTATACAGACTGAACAAATGGGCCGTATTGTAAATGAGCTGGATACAATTCAGTTTTCAATTAAGAAGGCATCCCAGCTGGTGAAGGAGATTGGTAGGCAGGTTTGTTGATTGTAGCACTCTAAATGCAACTTTTGTTTCATTTGACTATATTTCTGCCATTTTTTAATATCTTTCTTCTCCCCCAGGTGGCCACTGATAAATGTATCATGCTATTTCTATTTCTTATTGTGTGTGGCGTTATAGCCATCATAGTCGTGAAGGTATTCCTTGATTTCAAATTTTGTAGCCTGTTAAAATTACTGACTTGTTGTTATAGAAGTTGTGAGGTATGTTTTGGTGTATATTTTGAATATGAAGCTCTTGAAAGAAAATATTTGTGGGGACTTGACCTCCAGGGTTGTTTGGTTTAAACACATGCAACTGCTCTACCGTCTCTTTTGTGGTATGGCAAGATGGAGGTGTTCAAAGTGAGAAATGCTTGTCATGACAAGTTATGATTAATAGTAATACTGCATTAAACCTGATGTACATTAAGAAATAGATTCACATGCATTCTTAGCTATGCTTGCCATAGTACTGTGCAAAATTACCAATTTTCTAATCGCAATGTGGAAAAATTTCAGATTGTTAACCCAAACAACAAAGATATCAGAGATATTCCAGGATTGGCACCTCCAGCACCTTCAAGGAGATTGTTATATCTGAGGGACCCGCAATAAAGGATCATCTTTTCAACTGTATGGGAGATGGAGTTCGGAAGATGGCGGTTTTTCTCTTTCCAATTTTTATGGTAGATTCTTGCCTGAGATGTGCATATTCGGTTTGTGGTGTAAGTTTGTGTAAATCATGTGGGAGCGGTTATTGAATCATCTTGAATGAGATGTCATGGTTCTTCGGATAAAAACTTTCAAGATTTTTGTAGCGTTAGAAATAACCAACTCAAATATGAAGATGTATGTCGATTTTTTATGATATATAATGTGAGTTTACATCTCCAAATGGTATTTCTTGCTTATCCAAGAGAGTTTAAATCAAGCAGACGGGAGCATATACTTGAAAGTTTTTTAAAGAAATACGTACTACAACCTACCTAATAAACCCGAATCCAAAAATAGTGTGGTCAAAGAATATGCAGTGCAACCTTGTCCTATCCAAATAAGCGCCAGTCATCCGGCGCTGTATTACCTAATTATGGTTATAAAGAGAGCCACCAAATCTCTAAGCCATACATCAAAGAAAATCGGTCTTTGCTTCCAAGTGTGAAAGATCATTATCTTCCAAACGAATCATCTCCCTTCAATTTAGAAGGCAGGGCCGCGAGAGTTGGCTCCTTTTTCGTCCCAATACTATACCCTCCATCATCGGTGAGCGCTAGAGCCCTCATAATTCATGCCGTACTGTGAACGCCCAATATGCAATGGCCTTGATGAAAGTAGAGGCGCTTCTTCATCGTTCAATTCAGAGGCATTGCTGCTAGCATCACTGCTATTGGGGGTCAATATGTCTGTTGACTTCTTCTCCAATTTCCAATCCTGTATTAACAATATAAACAGATCGTTAACACATTCTCTCTTTCTAACCTTCTAAAACTATGACTTAATACTTGTGTATATTTTACAACTTGAGCATCATCTCGATATGGAATCTTGTAATGCTTTGCAAGTTTATTTACTTGTATTATCTTTTATTAAATTAGGTCAAACTTTCAGACACAACGACAAATCCAAGTAATAAAACATTATGACATGATAATGACATTCAGGATTGTTGAGATTGGACACCTTTGCGCTTCTCTCTGGAATACTATCCGCAGGAAGCAGAGAAGTACGACTGTCCTTAGCCTTTATGTAATTATACATGACAACACCAAAGAGAGCTGGAGAGAGAACAAAAAGAGTTTGTATCAAATTAATTTCTAAAATGCAGAAAGGAAAAAAAATGCCATGGCATGACAGAGTGGAGAAGTACCAACTGCATAACCGAGTATATTGAGCCCAGTTATTGTAGACTCCGGAAAAACAACAGTGGAAAGGGCAATCAGTATCCAGTCTTTTAGAACACCAGCAACCCTGATGGTGACAGCTCCAGTTCTTCCAATTACTAAGAATGTGGACAAGTTCAGAGTGAAAGCACAAAGAGCATTGGAGAAGAAGATCCAGAAATTGAACTGTATCTGTGAAACTGCAATCCCAGGCTTCTCCAGTAAACACCAAGGCACAAAAAGAAACACAAAACTGCAAAAAAGAAAAAAAGATCACACATTGACCCATTGTCGTCAAGCAGTACAATGAAACATCACACGAAAAATATACTGACATACATCCAACATTAAAGATTATATACACAAGGGATGTCAATCATGTGATAAAACTGATCAGCTAGAAGACGTACAGGTTGCAGACACTGAAAATGATGAAGAAAGGGGGTGGGTGGGGGGCTTATAAATTAGTGTACCTGCATGGTGCGATGTAGTATAAGCTGGTAATTGGATTTAGACTCAAGCCCTTCTTTTGCAGGAGGACTTGAGTCAAGACCAGCCTTAGAGCTTCTGCAAAGATGCCTGTGACCTGATAAACTGTGCCAACTACATTAAAATGAATTTCCCCATATGAGGAAATGACAACTCCAACGCTGACCAGCACCATGTTTAAGAACACATCGCACCTTGGTTTATCAGTGCCACACATAACACCCATGAAAAATGTTGCCACTGGCACTGTAACATCGGAACACAAATAGCCAGTCATTAGAATAAGAGAGTGATTTTGTGCAATGTAATAAAATAATGCACTTTTTTTTCCACATACTTAGAGCTTTGAGCATCTGGATAAAAGCCACAGATATATGCAAATAGGCAGTGTTACCAAACCTGTATTGACAAAAGGAAAAAAAAATGATGCTTAGAACATGCAAAACATTATTCACAAAGGGGAGAAATGCAAAACAAGGAGTCAAAATTTTATACAGCCAGTACACAACGAGCTCTATATCCTAAGCAATTTGCAGTCTATAGCAGAAACCTTTAGGAAACAAAATAGCATAAATGCACTTAAAATTAAAATTCTCATTAAAAGCAAGTAGAAGAAAAACAAATCAGTACCCGTCACAGCTAATTTCAGGGTCAGACAGTAAGATATGAAAACAAGGAGCAAGAAAAATGGCTGTAACTTCTACCAATTCAGATCCCAGTTAATGAAGAAACTTCATTATGCCGAGAAAGAAGGTTACAAGATGGATCTTGAACACTCCACCAGACCCCTAGACCTTAATTCAAGTCCAACCTAGATAGAGGAATAATACTTCTTCTAGTAGGGACTTATTGCAACTTGACTTAATTTGCGCTTAAAACTAATCATCTAGCCTTATTGGATTCAAATTTAACTTGGAATTTTAACAATTTCAACTCAGCCTAACTACTTTGGGTGCAGTAACTCCTTAACAACCAGTCGGAGAGCCAAGCAGACAGACTGCAGAACAATAATATACTGAAAAATACATTTCGAAACATCACAAAGGGGTATTTACTAAGATACAAACTAGTTACTGCATGATCAATATTTCGCAAGAAGTTAATCCGTAATGTTTAGCAGGGTTTGCGAGCATCATGCTTGTACTTTTTGCTGACAGAAATGTCTCATCATACCATCTTAACAAGGAAAACACTACATCAAACGCCAACAAGAAGTTCAGCTATACCATATTTAAGTGCTTACCAAAGACTTGATGCAAAGAAGGCACTTATAGGTATTACACATGATGCATATCTGCAACACAAAGAAAATTTGTTGAGGAAAGAGAAGATGGATCCCCTAGCAATGCAAAAATTTAGAATAATCATGGCAATTTTGGATAAAGAAAAGCACTTACATTTCAAATGTCATTTTGACTGGAGCTACAACCTGCATGTTGAGATTGAGGGAGAGGAAAATGTAATACCAAACTAAGCACAACAATGGAAAATGAAGCTTGCATAGAAACATAATAATAGTGTTCTCAATTTTAGATTTTGCTTCTGTAGTAAAATACACAGCGAAAAACAATGGCCTCTTTATACTGAATTCATAGAGAGGCCACTAACATCTGGAAATGACGATAATGTCATCATTAACACTTTTTTTATCATGGCAAACTTGTCATTCTAGGAGCTATTTGCATATAATTGTGAGATGGGAGACATGATGCAGTCTGTTGTTTTGCATTCACTAGTTTAGTATGAAGGCATTCCTCAATAGATGGATGGGGTTGGGGTAATGAAGAGGAGAGAAAGACTTAAGTTGCATATCATACCTTGAAAACACGGATAAGAAAAAAAGCAACGAGTCCAGAGAATGCCATGTGAATCATTGTCAACGTTATAGGAAATGGAAAATTGAAGTATTTGGGAGACAGAACCCACTGCAATAAAATAACGAGAGAGAATTACATAAATGAATGGTCCTTCTCAAATGAAACAGAAAATTCATTGCTTTCTTTAGTAGCAATCTAACCATTAGAAATAACGGTTTCATAAATCTTTATAAATTTTGGGATTTTGTTGCATGATGTCATTGAAATTAGCTAAGAAAAAAATGGAAGCAATATGCTGAATGTAACAGTTGAAAAAACAAGAAGAGCATTGACATAGAAAACGAAAGGAAGCAGAAGATGGAAAAATAGGGGAAGGCAGTGTTACCTTGTTATACAATATAATTCCGGAAGAAAGCAAAATGTAGATTAATAGGTAAAGGTATGTCAGTACAAGCGGCTTGTTTATCATTGTGGCGGCTTCCCTTTCCTTTCCTTTCACCAAATATCAAACGTAGAATGTTAAAAAAAGGTGTCATCAGTCTAATAGTTTGCTGCCCAGTGAACCACTCATCATCTTAGCAATTAACACACACAGAAAAAAAAAAAAAAAAAAAAAGGAAACCAGAAATAAGAAGACCACTTACAAGTTTTTCCGATGTAATTAATCACAAGGTAGTGCAATTATCTGAGGCCTCCAAATCAATCAGTACCAATAGAGCATTACCTAAAAAAAAAGTGTAGGGAATCAGCATTCGAGAAGGAAGGCGCACCTAATTCACCATCAACAACAAAAACAACATATAAAGAAAGAAAAGAAAACGAGCAAAAGAGGAGAAAGGAAATGCATTGAGAAAGAGAAGGGAAAATGCGGGAGGCAGAGATCCGTTTCTGATGTACTATTTCATAATAAGAAGATTATCAAGGAAAGTGAGAGGAGATAGTTACGACAGATACATCGGCTGCAAATCTGAAAAAAGGAAGGAAATTTCGCAGATCAGACGAGGGAATTAGTTCAGAGAAAGGCGGTGTTGGTGTTGTAAATAAGGTGGATGGAGGGATTGAAGGAAGGATTATTTTTACTAGTAATTCTATTGTAATTTACTACTACTACTACTACTACCTGGAAGAAGAGCAGAGCCCAGAGAGACGAGGAGAGATGAGACTCATCGGGGGGTAGGACTGGATTCGGGTAGGGTCGAGTCGGGTTGTCTTCATTAGGATAAACATTTAACATTACAGTACGGCACCGCACAAAGCAGAGGTAGAGTCAGCCACCCTTCTTGTTTTTTCTTTTTACATTTACCGCCGACACTGCCGAAACTGACACTTCTGTCAGTGTCTGACAAGACAATTTAAGCCATCAAGTTGAAATTCATCAGCATCCGCTCCCAGATGTGGAGATTTCTTCTTCGTCCAAATGTCCCATCTTACTCTTTTTGTATTCAACAAACTTCTCTCGTTTCTTATTCCCTTGTCCTAAACTATTACCACATATTTTCTTGCAAGTTCTACCCAACCCGACGAGACGAAGGGCGGAAAGGAGGAGTTAAATCCAGCTGAAAACAATATATATATATATATATATATATATATATATATATATATATATATATATATATATTGCAGGGTGTCCAAAGGCAGGCAGGCCAAGGCCGATGCTGCCGAGCATGCATGGTGGAGCATCGCAGATTCCTTGTTCATTTCATTTTCTGGGCCAAAGACAAGTACATACATGCATAATACAAAAAACACATGCAAGGAAGATAAGTTAGAAGGAGCTGTAGCAGCAGCCTTAGCCTTGTCCTTAAGCTTCCGTTGGAGCATAGCATTCCTAATTCATTCTTTATCAACCGCCAACCGCCTACACGTGTACCACGACCTTCAACCATCTACATCATCCACTTGACCCTAATCAAGCTTGGCTAATTACCCCCGTTTATGCTACTTGCCATCCTCAATCCCCACACTTACGAGATTAAAAAAAAAAAGAAAAGAAGCCCAAGTCTATAAAATTTGCCTTTGTATTATGGATGTCCTAATTATTTGTCTGAAATCTAAGTTAAATGCAGTCATTTTGAATCTCAGTAACTTCTATTCTAATAATTAAGATGTGGACATATACTAGTACTACTTATAGTATAGATAATTAATTACTAACAATAAACTTGCAAATTTGGCTTCATTGCTAGCTGTTGAATGTTGATATATTTATCATTTGTTTGAGGCCGAGAAATTGACTAACCAAGAAATGTACATCATCACACAAAGTTGTCATCTCACATTGAAAAGATAAGGTTTTAAGAAAACAGCCACCAATCTATAACTGTTAACTTATCTAAAATTAATTGACAATAAATGGAGTGCTTTTGTTATATTTATCTGCTCAAAATATCTTCAATTTATTTGAATATTCCTTCTCGCACGTAGGGATGGCTGATCAATCATGTGGATGAACTTAATCATGAGTAGTAATAACGGTTTATGACGGAGTGCTTCAAATGGATATAGTGTTTATTTCAATACTATGTTACTAATTAAAATTTTAAGATGAGTGTAACCCAAAAAATAAAATAAAATAAAATTAAGTATCCAACTTTGTAGGTTGTATAATAACTCTTGTTATATTCATATGCCCAAATTACCTCCGATTTAATAAATGGGAGATTTCTTTCATCATTACCATTATTCTTACTCTCATGTGTAGAAACAACAAAGTTATCAAATGTCATTAATTCATGTATAAAACATAACAAACCTATTTATATCAGCCATATAATCACCAAGTTAAAGTTAACTTCATTTTATTTAGTGTAATCAACTATACAATGGTTGATTAATACTTATACTTTTTAAGAAATTCTATGAAAGAGACTATCATTATCTACCATTAAGATTTGGATTTGTTATTCCTTATTCCTTAACATCAAGTACAAAGTACTCACGGTAACAATTAATTCAAGGATGATTGATTCATCTAGCTATATATATGATATATACTCTTGTTTTTGACATTTCCAGCTTTAACTCTTTGCTAGTGTGGCACAAATAACCCTAAACCCTGCAAGAAGAAAACTCAAATCATGACTTTTTACACCGAAATATTCATAAATATTGAAAGGTGAAGAGAAAGTAAGAGATTGGTATATGGAACAATCTGTATATCTCAAGTAACAGGAGAAAGAGAATTTGATGAACACCGCATTTCCTGGTAATTACTGATTAGAGGCACTTGGTAGGGGCGATATATATGCCAAGCCGACTATTTTTACCTGGTACTGGTACGGTGATATATTCCAATTATCTATGTATCCATCTCAGTATACGTACCTTTGCATGCCATGCGCTGATGTTACGAAATTAAGTAATACACCCGTGCAGCGACTTCCTGATAGGCAAAAATGCTGATGACACCAGCATGCTGTGCTGGTGCTAAAGATCTTGCTAAATAACCTACGGAAATGATGGAGTACAGCAAATGTGTGTGTATATATATATATATATGAGTGATCGAGTCCATCTTCAGCATTTTAGATTTCCTGGAGGTCTCTGCACGGGTATACTATTGCTAATTGGATACTATTAGATGGAATTTCCGCCTAGCTTTTTCTAGTATAAAGAATTCCTATGGCTTTTTTTTTTTGGTGCAATGAGGAGCAACAACATGCAAAGGGATATTGCTTTGTTAAGGACTCAGAGGCAGATATTGTATTGGGTCCTGGCAAGGCATTCCAGCCAATCCCGTTATAAATTGACGATTTGATCGACGTGGCCCCTCATCAGAATGAATGTAGAATTGTGTAATTGTATCTTGCAATGGTATTATTGCACCTAATCCTAATTATGAGTTCATCAAATTCTCGGAATTTCAAATAGCTGTGTTGGTTTTAGGGAAAAAATCAAGATTGAAGGAAAAAAAGAATTAACAACTCACATCATAATCATCCTATAAAGAGATGAAACAATATACTGTAAAAAAAAATTTCAATTTCTATTCATCAATCATCCTTTATATTTATAGTACTTGAAAAAGAAACAACTCACATCATAATTTATTATTGCATAATTTACTCCTAAAGAATAACAATGTACTACTGCATAACTTACTCTTAAAAACTAATAATTCACTACTTAATAACTTACTCTAAAACTAGTAATATATTATTGATTAACTAGAACACTTATTCAAATCTGAAACAATAAAAACATATACAATCTTGAAGCAAATATGTAACAACCTGCGCTTGCATGACCAGACATGACTACTGACTAGCCTTCTCGATGGAGTTGGTGAGAAGTTGGGATTTTCCTGGAAGCAAGTCAGGTAGCACAAAGGGGAAACTACTTCAGAGTTGTGTTAGTATTACAGTTTATAGCAAAAAGACTCCTCCAAAACATGCTGTAAAGCATAATAAAACTCTTACATTATATTATCCTCATTCAACTTCCAAATCAGCTTATCAATTATTATGAAATTAAATTAGGGAAAGCGTCAAAGGAACTGTGGAGACATTAATTATAAGCCAGATAATGAAGGTCGGAGAAGATACCCCATTAAACAGGATTAGGTGCTACTTAAATGTCTAATATTAATGCTTTTTCAACAGCCTTTTTGAAAGGGACCAACGTTGAACACCAAAAAATAGCAGCCTCAACCATGCTTGCAATTGGTTAGGAATCATATACTTAAGCGGGCAAGAAACATCCTTCATGGAGAAAAACCACCAAAAGAATATAAGAATATCTTGTTTTCAGATTGGAGCATTTCAACTTCCTCCCCTCAGGTTTCCTTTGGCCTATCTTCTAATATGAAGATTCCTGTTGAATTACTAAAAAAAAAAAAAATAAGATTGATTATTGGACTGCATTATTTGTTAGGTTCGTTTATAATAAATGGAATCAAACATATGCTGTCAGCGTATAATGCAATACAAAATTAACGTGGTGCTATACAGGACTAACCGTATTAAGAGACAAGTAAGAATAGAATGTTTCTGACCAGGGCTTGTGTATTTAACCTAATACCAAACTTGGTTCCCGTTGAAATTGTGGGAATGGTGCACGATCCATTTGCAAAGGATGGAGGCAGGAGAAGAACATAACACTTTATATCTATACAGATTAAATTAAAATTCGATTCTGATACACCATTTATAATAATGCAATGTCTGAAGTTGACTTTTGTTTTTGGAATAAAGAGTTTACAACACATTTGATTTGATTATTTATACAAACACCCAACAAAACCTACTTTATGCTTTGCTTTGTTGCTCCAGTACTTGATTTGTAAGTTATCTGATTTAGCTAGGTATATCTTTGCAACTACCAGTACCAGACAACAACGTTAATTCATCACTGCCTATCTAAAGCCATGATTTTTGTTAGTTTTCTGAGGATATGATGTATACAGACATAGCTTTGCATAAATAAAATTTAGTTGTTCTGTTGGTTTTTTGTGTAAATCTGGCTAGAAAATAGCTGTTTTTTTGGCAATGAATCTTTACGCAAGACTTATCTCGATACACATATCATGCTACCCCAGGTTTCCATCTGGCATAAGGAGGCCCACTGTGGAAAATCTTTGGTCTTCATTTACTGAACCACCAAACATCTATTAGAAGAAGAAAATATCTTGCATTTTCAGGCATTGATTGAAACTTGAAGGAACATAGATTGAATGGATAATTAATTAAAATGTGAGTACTAATTAAACATTTAAGATAAGGCTGCTCCATGTTAATATATATCAGAGGCCCAAATTACAGAAACATTGATAAATTAATGTCTTGTTTGAACATTTTTTATCTCAATGTATTATATATATATATATTAATACACGTTTATAAAATTTAAAAATTTTATAAAAAAATACATTGAATAATTATATATATTATTGAGTTATACAAGTGTCAAGTCATGCATTAAAAAAATAAAATGCTCTAATCTCATGTCAAAATTTAAAAAATAATAATAATAAACATATAAAAGAAAATATGATTAACAATAAATAAAATATCGTTCAAAGAAAGTAATTATCACATTTTACAAACATGTAGTTAGCTGCTAGCTTAGGTGAAATGTCAAGTTTTTTTACCTAAAACTTCTAAAGATTCGTTGTCATTAGACTATATTTAAAAATATCAAATCTCCCCTTTAAGCACACTTTTGAACGCTAAAATACTGTTGTTAAAACTTAATTAGACAGCTCATATCCTTGAGAGCTTTCTTGTCTTGTTTCAATGTTTCTTTCCGGGGCGGGGCCTAGCTACATGAATGGGATGAAGTAGGACTAGCTGGCCTTTGAAGATTGAACAGAACCCTTCGGATTAAGGACCACAATCCCGATAAGAAAAGTCTGATCAACAGGGCACAACACAATACTCT
This sequence comes from Firmiana major, assembly GCA_033439115.1. Taxonomy (NCBI): domain Eukaryota; kingdom Viridiplantae; phylum Streptophyta; class Magnoliopsida; order Malvales; family Malvaceae; genus Firmiana; species Firmiana major. The sequence goes on along the minus strand of CM065903.1, from coordinate 74,094,169 downwards.
TGAAGTGAGCAATAAGATTCAAAATATGTTGAATCAATGGCCCATCACCGCAGAGCCAGAAACTGTGAATGGAAAAAAAGGATTTTATTTTGGTGTGCTCATAAAGTCTTTGCCATGTTTCTTCAACTATACGGATGCATGATCCGGTTGAACATCACACTACAGAACTGATGAATGGCCACCCTCTCTCCTGATCCATCTTCTTGGCTTTAATTTAGACACACGTGAATTTAATAATAGCAGTACTCATTTTTTTACATCAAAGGTTGGGTGGAAGATGTGAGTGCATACCTTTACTTCATACAAGGCACGGAAAGTCGCAATAAATAATCATTAATTTTACCACTGAGCATGCCGTAGTCATACATAAAATCTTGATGATGATGATGATGATGATGATGATGATAATTGATAAACAACAACAACAGCAAAATAGGAAGAAGAGCAACAACTAACATCTCATATACATCAACAACAATATTTTTTATGGCTCTCCCCCTCTCTCTCTGTAATTGATATCTGAAGCAACCTGACACGTAGATTTTGAGGGTCTGGCTTGAATGCTGTTGATTTTACAATAATGGACCCATTTCAATTGCTTAACATATATATATATATATATATATATTAAGACATTGGAAGTCTCTATACATAGATATATGTATGTATGCTTGTGCAGAAAGAAGACCTGGGACAAAGATTACAACAATAATTTTGTCCCTGGAAGAAGTTCAGCACTGCCACAATTATTTGATCGTCTCTTTCTCACTATATATATATATATATTATTATTAGTAAACAGCAGGAAAATTCTTAAATAATCTGCCTTAAGCCAATCAAATGTTGGGTTTGTGAAATGCCTTAGGATGACACAGCTCTTTTTGGCAGTAAATGTAGGGGGGAGAGAAGAGGAGGTTGCTTAAACCATGATTAGACCATTACGCCTTATCCATCGCAGGCTTCATTATCACAGCAATTATGCTGCAGTATATTTGGGCCGCCGTTGGACATTTCCTTCGGAGTGCTTCTTTAACCTTTTTGTAGTTCTAAGCCACAGTTATGTTATCTTTGCGTTTGTGGGGACTATGGTTGATTTTGCAATCTTCTTTTCATGTCCATACATACATGCATGCCACTTGACACATCCACCATATATATATATATATATATATATATGTATGTATGAACATGAAAATAATATATCAAATTTTATATTATTAATATTGTGAAGCTAAAGCAAGGACATGGTCAATCAAAGACTTGGTGCGGTATTGGTGTCCAGTCTGTTTCTTTGACTATGTGGATCCACTAAACAACATTTACCTATGAATTTCAAAAAATTAACATCTCAAAATTTCATAAAATTCAAGAATGAAAATTATGGTATATATAATAATAAATAAATGGTCATAATGACTGGTTTCTGTTTAATTTGACCTTACACCTTTTTCACTCCTTCACGCTTCACTTTGTCTCCCGTATTCATGATTTATTCTGTTTTTTTCCTTTTATCTTTTTTTTTTCCCAGTTCTTAAGTTAGCGTTAAGGAAAAGAGATTCATTTACAAAATGAATTTGAACTAAATTTACATGAAGCGGTTTTTATTTTCAAGTGTCATCTGTAAGAAGTCTGTGATAAGTTTCAGATTATATGTCACTCTCGACACACATTTAGAAATGTTTCCAATAATATATAGTTTAGTAATACATGGAAAAAGAAAAAGGGAGAAATAAAAAGTGAAACAGCTAAGAAAGCTTCCGACTTATGTTAGCTGCTTCCATTTCACTGTTACTGTAAGGCATGTCTTTCCTCATTACCTACCTCTGACAACTCCACATCTTCTTCTTATTACCCAATACCCCAAACCCATTCTCAGAAACCCAGATACATGGAAACCCTACACAAATCCTTTCCTTTTGACAATGCAGCACTCTGTTTTCTAGCCTCTCATTGTGCTTCCTTGTGGGGTTTACGCCTTTATTCTATATAAACACCCACAGTCCTAAAATTTGCACTTTTTTCCTTTTTCCTCTTGCCAGCCGCGTCTCAACAAGGTTTGTTGTGATTGATTTGCTCTTTGTTGTATTTATTGGCATCTAATGCTCGAAGTTCTGATTTTTTTCGATTGATCCATGCCTGATTGGTTTTTTTTTTTTTTTGGAAATATGATATCTGGTTGAGTCTGAATGGTGTGATGATTTGTCAAATGTACGGTGTGTGTTGAAATGTGATGCCTATTTCTATATGATTTTGATATTTGTTTATTATTTGAAAAAGTTTTGGCAGTCGGTGGACTTTGATTTACAGAAAACTCTTTGCTTTCCTTTTAGCTTCTCTCTGTTGCTGACGGGACTTTGGGTTATTTTTGGGAAACTTGATTGTTGTTCAAGGTCTGATTTTCTTATCAATCTGTTGCTCCTTATCTTTCTATACTTGCTTTCCCACTGCACTTGTTTACTGTGAAATTTGTGATATGCTGCCATGTATTGGATTTGGTCTTTTTACCTGAAACTTGGTAGTCTTTTCTTTTCTCTTCTGATGCACATACATTCAGTTTAATATTTTCTGTGATTAGATTTGATTGGGAAATTTTCTGTCATAAATCAAGTAATATTTTGAATAAATGAAAAATATATAGTTGTTTTTGATTATTAGATGCAGATTGTGGTTTTAAATTTTCTTAGTTAAACATTTTTCAGGCATCTTGGTGTTTGTGAAAATGGCGTCTGATCTGAACAGAACTTTGTCAAAAACGTATGTTGGTCTACAGTTGTGGGTGCTTATTGTAATTGGCTTAGGAGTGGTTTTTTTAGTTATCCTTGGCATATCTCTGTGGCTTAGTTTTCGAAAGAAATCCAGAAGGGCTAATGACATGCTTCCTGTACGGCAAGCACCGCATGTTTCAGAGGAAATTAAAGAGATAAGAGTTGATCAAGTTTCAGCTAACAATGGTGGTCTCAACACCCTTAATGATAAATTCAGTAACCGAGATTCAGAGAAGGTTTTGTTTAATGTAGATAATGGAGATGATAGTTGCCAGTCTGGTTCCTTTAATAATTTGGAGAAAGATGTTAAAGGATCTCTACCAGGGGAAGAGGGAGGCACTGGGGCAGTTTCCACATACAGGCCTTCCTCACATCCTTTGACTGCTCCTTCACCTTTGTCTGGCCTGCCTGAATTTTCGCATCTGGGCTGGGGTCATTGGTTCACTCTGAGAGACCTACAGCTTGCAACTAATCGGTTTTCAAAGGATAATATTATTGGTGATGGTGGATATGGTGTTGTTTATAGAGGCAATCTGATTAATGGGACCCCTGTAGCTGTCAAAAAGCTCCTTAACAATCTGTATGTTGTGAAGACGCTTATTTCAACTGAAGATTAATGCTTTTGTTCATGTTTTGCTGTACAAAGCATGTAAGATTAGCTGACAATGATTCTATATTTATTTTTAGGGGACAAGCTGACAAGGATTTCAGGGTGGAAGTTGAAGCCATTGGTCATGTGCGGCACAAAAACTTAGTTCGACTTCTTGGGTACTGCATTGAGGGCACACAAAGGTACCGTGTTGTTTTATGTTTACTCCCCTATGAATTGCAGAGTTGTGGGGGCTGCTTGTGAACTTGTATCCCTGTATGAAAGTTAAAGTTAACGAATTGTTTTCTCTATATGTCAGTGTTCTTATGATCCAGGTTGCATAGAAAGAAAATAGATTATTACTAATGTTTTGTAAATTTTCTGCTATAAAATCCAGGATGTTGGTTTATGAATATGTCAATAATGGCAATTTGGAGCAATGGCTCCGTGGAGATATGTCTCACAAGGGATATCTTACTTGGGAGGCTCGCATAAAGATTCTTCTTGGCACTGCCAAGGCGTATGTCTGCCTTTAACTATATCTTGGTTATTCATACTTACCTTGGCTTTGATCTCATTTGTAACACAAAATTAAATGCTGCAGGTTGGCTTATTTGCATGAGGCTATTGAACCAAAAGTTGTGCATAGAGACATAAAATCGAGTAATATATTGATTGATGACAACTTTGATGCTAAGATATCTGATTTTGGTCTGGCCAAATTGCTAGGTGATGGGAAAAGTTATATCACAACAAGAGTTATGGGTACCTTTGGGTGAGGATAATGCCCTCCCTCTACAATCAACTGCCTTGACTTTCTCAACTTTCACTAGTTTATTCATTCTCCTTTTTGGTTTTGGCATTGTCTTTTCATTCTTTTTGTTTTTACTCCTAAGGAGTAAGGAGCTGTATCGTTGAAGAAGCTAAAAATCATCGGTTAACGTAGTCTTTTTCTCTTACTTGCACGGTTTTCCAGTTATGTTGCTCCAGAATATGCCAACTCTGGCCTCCTGAATGAGAAAAGTGATGTTTATAGCTTTGGTGTTGTGCTCTTAGAAGCAATTACTGGAAGATACCCTGTCGATTATGGTCGCGCTCAGCCAGAGGTAAGGAAGAACACTTCTTTATCAGCGTAGGTTTCAAAAAGGCTTTTGTGTGTTGTGCTTATCCTGAGGAGTTATTTGTTGTTCTGAGATGCTTTTATCATTCATGTACTTTTACCAGATAGATGTTTGCTTTGAAGTCTTTAATTCTTATGTACCCGAATCATATTTGCTTAAAATTACTCTAAAGCTCTTTGGAGCCTTGATTATCTCATGATGTCAATTTTATGTCTGCTGCTTTTGTTTATTCATTCTTCCTACCCAACAATTAAGGACATAGCACACTTGATATGAAGTTCTTTTGATGTAAATCTGTTGTATGGTGAACTCTCAGGTAAACATGGTTGAGTGGCTAAAGATGATGGTGCAACTCAGACGCTCAGAGGAAGTAGTTGACCCTAACATAGAGACTAGACCATCAACCAGTGCTCTTAAACGGGCTCTTTTGACTGCTTTGAGATGTGTAGATCCTGATGCTGATAAAAGACCAAAGATGAGTCAGGTTGTTCGCATGCTTGAATCAGAGGAGTATCCTATTCCTCGGGAGGTTTGATTCTGATACTTTACAATAATCAGTTAATCACAATTGTTTTGCTTTATTACTTGAACTGTATATTAAAGAAAACTTGTGGAAGTTGCATTACATATCTGATGCCTAAATGCCGGAACTACCAGGCTATAGGAGAACGTCCAATTTAGGGTTGTAACTATAGCTCGACCCCTAACATGTATCCTGGGGGAAATTTTCAGGATAGAAGACGCAGAAGGAATCAGGCAGGGAATTCTGATGCTGATCCCCAGAGGAAAAACTCTGATGCTGATAGGAGTGATGATCAAGATTCAAGGTTGGACAGCAGAATTCAGCAGCACCCCTAGACTGGAGGGAAATATGGTTTTAGAAGCTGAGAACAAGGGCAGCGCTCATCCTTACATTCGTTAATATTCTGATGCCTTGGAATGGCCCATAGCTGAGATCGAACACATGCAACAGATGCAGGCAACTGAGGGAAAATTTTCTTGGAGCTTGGGATTACATATCTACTTCTAGATTCTAGAGAAGATTAGCTTGTGTCCGGAAATGCCATTGTCATGAGACACCGTACCATCTGGATTTTCTGTACAGGTCTATGTGGATTCTATATAATTTTTCCCCGATACTTTGGTTTAGGTCTTATTGTATACGCCTTTATGCCTTTTTTTTTTTCTCTGATGTTGAAAATGAAAAGACAAATACTAGTACGAAGAAAACTGATCATGTGAGTACAGGGACGGCAAGTACTCTACACCTGTTGAAATGCTAAATCAGAACTTGGAAGTACATTTCTGCTGAGGTAGCAATAATTCAAGCTGGAAATTATGACCAGGGCGCCGCGCCTATGGGGTCCGTGTGCAGGAATGGGTTTGCGTTTCCATGTGCAGTATGCAGACGACATGTCAAAACTCTGTTGTTTGGATGGCAGTAGCAGCTGCAGATGTACTATTTTCTGAACCTAACCCAAACACAAACTGTTCCTTGTGGTCAATCCGCTGACTTGAACAGTGGCGCTAGCCCTCTAATTATCAAATTCACATTAAAGTTAGATCCAGACTTTTATTTTTTTGGTTCTGTCGGTGGGGGGACAAGAACAGAAATGTCTTCATGTGGAATTGCTGGAAGAGTAGCTCGACAGGCAGGAAATATGACTATTTTATTTGCACCAAGTCCATGTTCATAGACAAAGACCCAACACCATAAAACCATCTAGGCCCAACTATCTCTATAACCCACAGTTACTTTGGGTTTAGGAAATCTTGGTTGTTTTTGTTGCCCATAATACATCCAATCTTATCAACTTCTAACAGCTATACAAGCAGAACAAGATCCAATCAGATGCAATTCCGATTTCTGAACAGCCTTTCTCAATCCATAAACAAAATAGAGAACTCGTTCACGCAAGAGAAGACTGCGCTCGATTATGATCACAACAACTCGAATTTGCCAAACAAGAAACAAGTCGTCCACAGATTAATGCCAAAACCATTATCCCCCATTTCCATAATCGAAGATCGCAAAGCGTTTGTCTTTTTGGACCAGGGATGGAGATGCTACAACTATAATTAGAACAGGACTTAACCACTGAAATAATGTAATTGCACTGAATGTCGGCATCTTATATTCATCTGGAATGTCTTTCATGTCTTTCTATTTTAGATAAAAATATTATGATAAAATATCATATCCATTCAAAATAATGAAATGATCATTAATATACATTGAAAAATAAATTATTATTTTCAAACGAAACCATAAAAATATCAAATCAATTAAAATATTTATATACATGGTAAAAACGATTAGATTATTAAACTTAATTGTTAATTTTAAAAAAATATACAAAAAATTATAAAAAGTGAGTATAATGGTTTGACCTTTTAGCTTTCTATAGTGAACTTTTAGTTTTTTTTTTTTTTTTTTTTGTTATTAAGAAAAATTTTAAATAATTATCATAAAAAATAAAATTATTTAAATTCAAATTTAAATTTTACAATATACCGTATCTATTTGTTAAGAGCTCAATATTCTACTCTTTTTAGCCCTTTATATATTTAAATGTAAAAAAAGTCAACTCCATCTTTTGGCCATTATACATGTGTATATATATGGCACTCTCTTTTTCTTATTCTTCCTCATTTTCGACCTCTGGGTCTGCCAACAATGTCTTAACAACTTTTAGAATTGATTCGAATGCTAAATTTGTTGGCCTTGCTTACCAATGCTTGTAGAATCGTAAAGCTCCTTACTAACGTTCTAAAAGTACAGACTTTTATGGACAAAAACAGTTCCCTTTAACAGTCGTTGGATTTCTTTCATGTGAAAATAAACCAGTGAGTGTGTTTACTTTCTTTGTTCGACTGCGACCATTGCCAGTTTTAATATTCAGGTGTTTGAGGCATTTGCTGATGTCGGGGATGTACAACACATGGAATGCACATTTGATCAAATGCTTGCTGAAAGGAAGAAAGCAGACACCAAGATGTTTTGCTGCCTTATCAATGGAAATGCCAATGCTGGTCTCTTTCATAAAGTTATTAGCACTGTTCAGTTGGCTGCCAAGTTTGAGATACCAGAAAATACCTCATTTTACAATGCTGTTATATCTGCCTGTGCAAAGGCAGAGGATTTGATGGAGATGGAGAGAGTTTTTAAACGAATGAAAGATAAGCAATACCAACCAAATACGATGACCTTCTCCATCATGGTGGAGGCATATAGGAAGGAAGATATGAATGATAATATCCATGGTTTGGAGCAACTAAAGCAGGAGTTGCTTAATAATGGTTCTCTACCTGAGTAGTCCATTAATGAACCCAATAACAGTGCAAGCGTTTCTGCTGTATTTCCCCCACAACCTCATTGGAGAAGCATAATTGTTTTTTTTTTTTTTTTTTTTTAATAATGTGACTGCAATCTTCATGAATTGAGTCACTGATTGATCAGATGCTGCATTTGCTTTCTAGAATAGATGGGTGATTACTGCCTCACCTCTTAGATTTTATGTGACTGAAGTCCTTTGGGGTTCATTGATGTTTTGATGGAAGGTGTGCGGGTATGGTTATTTTGCATATGAAATTGTCGTAATTAGAGGTAACTATGAGCTGTAAGGGGTAATTCAGTTGACTCTTGTGAAATCTCAAAGATGTAATTCTCTTCTTTTTGTTGACTGTCTTACGATGTGGAAAGAGGTTGTTTTACCCAAGTATGCAAAGATGATAACTTCTATCATTTATATACAGAAGACCAAACACAATTCCATTTAATAGTTTGACTAAGCTATTGTATGCTTATCCAGTTTGTCAGCTTGTCCAAATATTTGTTGAAATTGCCGGATTCTTTGAGTTGCCAGAATAGATACTATATAATATGATATCCTCGACAGACTTGTAGCTGCCTCTGGGTGTCCTTATGATTTTTGGTTAACAACCTAATACATCTACAGTACAATTTGAATGCACTTCTTACGTCAACTAATCTGTCTCTGGCTTTTGTATCCGATGACTGCTTTTGCTGCCATCCTATATGCCTTGATGCAACGCTGATGCACATGTTTCAATTTAAGGTTACTTGTACAAAAGGGCTTGACAGGATATCTAGTAGCATAACATGAAAGAGAAAGGACTAAGTCACTGGCTCAAATTTGTTTTTCATAGATGCATTCTTCATTTTTCTTGGATTTATTGTTTGAATTTTGGAGAAAGGGTTGCAACATTACTGATAATACTTGTTAGCTCTTAAATTTGAAGCAGTAACTCCTTAGAGAAGATAGGGACTGAGGTTTGAATGAACTCAAAAGGTTATCAATGGTGTTGGGTTTTTCCTCTGAATGAAAGAACCATGAATCTTGGTAGATGTGGCTAGCGTTAGAGGAAAGGAAAAAAAAAATACTTTAGAATAAAAAAAAAAAATTTAGATTTAGGTAATCTAAAAATATTTTAAGATTCAAAAATAATTATTTTATCTCAAATTTTTTAAAAATTAAGTATTATAAATAAAATAAAATGATTAATAAAAAAGAATTAAATCAAACAAAAAAAATCAAATGACAAAAAAAATATTAGACGCACCCTTAGTGAATCTAATGTGTTTTAAGACTCTGGTTAAAGAATCCAAGTCTAACCCAATCAGCGAAGTCCAAAGAGAAGGCATCGAGAACAACTGTTTGTGGACAATACTTGCCCCTCACTGTCGGCATATTGCATGTTGACAGCAAACAAAGATTTCTTATTATCTATTGCAGAGGTTGCTCTGTTCTTGACACGTATGGACTCGTTAGTCTTGCAGGTAAAGCAACAGCAACCGTAGCAGATAGTTACTGACTGACTGCCTGTGACTCACAGATCGATAAAAACTACAAAGGGTTTCTGTAAGAAAACTGCTAAAAAAATGTTCTACTCAAAGCTGGTGCACACGTCATCAAAGGGGTTGGAAAGATGTCAATTTTTTTATAAAAAAAAAAAATTAAGTAGGCTCTGCTGCAGAAGCTGTGAGTCAAGGGAATAAAAAATGTGTCTGTGCAGTGCACTACTCAAACGGAATGATCCTTGCCACTGGTCTAAATATTATAAGGTGCCTTTCTGGAAACCTGGAACTTTTGTTTCTTCGCAATGTTTATTTAACCATTTTTGGCTGGGTCTCTTCTAACGTCAACAAATATGTAAGGAATCAAACTGACATGTAACAGATGAACGGATGCTCATCTGGCAAGTCATATTTGCCAGCAGAATTTTCAGCGGCCGCTCGCTTGCTGCATGCTGCGAGTGCCTGTGACATTATCCATGACGCATTGCATTACCTCATCAACTTCCAGTTCAAGTCTTTCAACGTATCAGGTTAAAAATTGTGTTTATAAACTCACATATGCACTCCTCTCTTGCTTGCTCTAACTACTTTCTAAGAACTTGAAATCCTATCCTACAATGGCTCAACTGGTGGGTACTGACGAGATAGAATCTTTGAGAATTGAATTAGCACAGATAGGGAGGAGCATCAGGTCCTCATTTAGAAGTCATGCATCGAGTTTCCGTAGTGTGATTTCTGCACGTCATAGCGAAGGTAACGATGACCATGATGATGATAATGATGAATATGCGCTGCAATGGGCTGCAGTTCATAGACTGCCGACGTTTGAACGAATTACTACTGCTTTGTTTGACGACAAGGAAGAAAATGGAACGTCAGGGAATGGAAATTTCAAAGGGAAACGGGTTGTCAATGTTACCAAACTAGGAGCTGATGAGCGACACATGTTCGTAGAGAAGCTCATCAAACAAATCGAAAATGATAACCTGCGGTTGTTGCAGAAACTCAGAGACAGAATTGACAAGTAACTTTATCCTTTCCTCTGTCCCTGCTCACTTCTAAGTCTCTGACACACACTTACTTAATTACTTCCGTTTTAAATGCATAGATTCAAAATATTAAATACAAATTACATTAGACAGACATAACGTTATTAATCAGATTCATGGATACATAAAATAAATTCAAGTTAAATTTCTAATATAACTTTGTGAAACATTATGGGAATGGCAATTATGAATATGTTACTACGTTATTCTGACTTATAACTGAATTTTTTTTTCAGGGTTGGGGTAAAGTTGCCTACTGTGGAAGTAAGATATAAGAATCTCTATGTCGAAGCAGAATACCAGTTAGTTCATGGCAAGCCTCTTCCCACTCTCTGGAATGCCACTAAAAGTATGCTTTCGGTGAGTACCTGTACTCATTAGTTGGATTAATTTCTCTGACTAATCATAAATGTAGAAATCACCCTTCTGAACTCTTGATGTTTCAGACATTAGAAACTTTTTTCCTTCATTAGAAGTGCAAATTCTATGATTACAAATCCTGATATGGCTTAAGCTTTCATAGAAGGCAATATTGACCATTCTGCTTTTATCCATAGAACCCTTGAATTGTTGAATAGTAATTTTTCTTAATATGCATTACCGGGTCCAACGGTGCATTTTCTTTTATACCCTTCTAGTAATCAAGTCTTTCAGAATGCTCTCCCATTATCAAACACCCTGGGGAATTGATCAATATTTGATCACCAGGAACTCAGTGCAGCAATTTCAAATCAGTAAGTGTTTTCTTTTTTTCTTTTTAAGTGGCTGAGTTTCATTTTTCCTGTTTGTGCAGTGTTTGACCAATCTGGTGGGTTCAAAACAAGAAGCCAAGATAAGCATCCTAGAAGATGTCAACGGCATCATTAAACCAGGAAGGTAGACCCATGGAGTTCTCAGAAGTTGATAAGTTTTTTTGTTAATCATATATAGCTAGACAGGCTACGTGAACTCTTCGTCTGATGCCTAAAATATCTGTCTTTCTGTTTTCAAGTACACCATATTGATTTCTCTAGAGGAAATGATATACTGTGTGGATTTGCCTGGTTTGGTGCTTGTTGATGGAAAGAATTGGTATTTCACTGGATAGAATGACCTTGATTAAGCTCAAAGCTGCACTTTATAGACATCGACATAGATGCATAAACTGTATCAGCTTTTATTTCTGTTTTTCGTCTCTAGTGATCATGTTCTAGCTTCTCCTACGGCCAAGTTGGTTTTCCCTTGTATGTTAAATCATTTGTGTTTGTTACATATAAGGAATAACTCGTAATTAGTCAAATAAGAGAGGAATAAGGAAGGAAAAAAAAAAGTGAACTGTGGTAATTCTTCTACCCATTGTCCAACTTACATTTCTCTGTCACTGAACTTTTCTCTTTGAGTAGTGCTTTTTCTGTCTAAATTTGCATGTTAGGACAAAATGGAAGGATAGAAGGTTTGAATTTTCTGCTCTATTGAATAAAACATTCTGCATATCCAACCTGAGTTGACTAAATATCACTTCTTTTCCATGCAGAATGACTTTATTGCTTGGCCCTCCAGGATGTGGAAAAAGCACATTACTGCTGGCGCTCTCTGGGAAACTAAGCCATTCTCTTAAGGTCGGCTGATGTTAATGTCTTCTTAGAAAAAAATTACGGCTTAAACGTTACATGAGCATGATGCTGTCAATTGAAAATAAAAGAGTTCATGAGGAAAAATAAGAAAACTTCTACAATATAATTCACCATATTTAGGCAAAATTTCACTTTAAGCATGTTCTGGAACTCGGTTCAGCCATTCCGGTGTTTACTTGGTTGGTATCTCAATTTTTGTAGAAACAGAATTCTGTAATTCTGCATTGTTTCTCGAACCCTGAGAACCTTTGAAAATGTTAATTTGAATTTGGTTGGATAAGACTTGGGTAACTTCATTATATCTCTGCTGCGTTTTGCCCAAAGCTTCCTTGAAGTAAATACCTTTTAGGAGTTTCTTATTGAAAACATGCCATCGCTCAGTCTGACTATGATTCTGCTTGGTTGTTAGAAATGTGTTTCATCTTTTTCCTGTAGTCATATTTGTTTGTAGACCTTGTTCTATGTTTTAAACTTGCTTTCCTACAAGTACCCTTCTGTATGTGTATGGCTGAATATTTTGTTAACTGTAGAATTTGAATAACCACAAGGTACTCCATGCCACTAGTGCTTAGTGGGATCTTGATCACCATGCCAATCATGTGCTTGCTTCTAATTTTTTTTCACTCTTCACTCCTTAAAAGGTTGCAGGGGAAATAACTTATAATGGCTACCAGCTAGAAGAATTTGCTCCTCGGAAAACCTCCGCTTATATAAGCCAATATGATCTGCATACCCCAGAGATGACAGTTAGGGAAGTACTAGATTTTTCAGCACGTTTTCAGGGAATAGGAAGCCGAGCTGGTAAGAGCTCCTTGATAGATATAACTGATGATTTTCTTGTAGTTATCTTAGTCTTGTCAGGTTTTCAACTGGTATTGTTTCTTAATTTTTTAGTTTGTGCTGCTTTTAAATTTCTTATGTGTACGAAGAAATCATGAAAGAAGTCATCCGGAGAGAGAAGCAGGCGGGAATTGTCCCTGATCCTGACATAGATGCTTACATGAAGGTAACCTTTTAGCTTGCTTTTTTTTTTTGGAAGGTCATAAGATTTTTTGATAGTAAAGTTAACGGTCCATAATTTACTCAAATATATGTATGATCACTGTGTGCTCATTGTACTTTGCTCATAAAGGATTTTTTTTGGGTACAATTGAGCTAGGCCAAAGTGGGGAAGATGGTAGGGGGAGATGGGGTTCTTTCTTTTAAAGACAGAAAATTGATACAGGAAGAAGATTTGATGCCTTCAAATTAAAACGTTAGAATGCTTTGTAGGACTTTAATCATGGATAAGAAGTTGATACTTTGTTGCATGCAAAGTGTATTTCTTGGCTTGAAGCACTATGACATTGGCATCTTTTTTTGTTTGAATTTCCTGTGTTACTAATTGAACAAAGCATTAAAGTAAGGTTCAATATGCTTTCTACCAGTTAGCTTTATCAAGGGTCAGTCTCTGTTACAGTTGTAAAAGGAGAAAATAATTGTTTCAATTCACAATTGAGATCAATTTCTCACAGGTTGCTTAATGCATTATTTATATACTGATGATTCTCAGAGCAATACGCATTTTACTATTCTAACCTATATTTAGAGCTATTTGACAGGCAATATCAGTTGAAGGACAGGAAAGTACTCTCCAAACAGATTATATTTTGAAGGTAGTTCACCAATTCTCTTTTATAGAGCTGAATATTATAGTAATTTCCTCTAGAAGCTATTCTAGAAACATGGCTTTACAAGGACATGTTAAAAATATATATATTTTCAGATTCTTGGACTAGACATCTGCGCTGACACCATGGTCGGGGATGTCATAAGAAGAGGTATCTCAGGTGGTCAAAAGAAAAGATTGACAACAGGTAATGTATGTTTGAGGGTAGACTTATTAGTTTATGTCATTTAGTCATTTCTTGGCAGTAATACTGTTTTGTGTGCTGTTGTGGATTAACTGCCCATGGATTGAGTTGGTATGATCAAGTTTTTTGCTAAGTGCAGGTGAGATGATCGTTGGGCCAACAAAAGCTTTGTTCATGGATGAAATATCAAATGGCCTTGACAGTTCAACCACTTTCCAGATCATGTCCTGCCTTCAGCATCTGGTTCATATTACTGATGCTACTGCATTGATATCGCTTCTTCAGCCTGCCCCAGAGACCTTTGATCTCTTTGATGATGTTATTCTGATGGCAGAAGGGAAAACTGTGTATCAAGGCCCACGCACTGACATCTGCAAATTCTTTGAGGACTGTGGATTTAAGTGTCCGGAAAGAAAGAGCATTGCTGACTTCCTTCAGGAGGTATGCTTAAGAGATTCATAGTTGTCTTTTTTCCATGTTTTCATTAATTTCTTAGATGGTTGCCCTTTCTATCTGGTTCAGGTAATCTCAAGAAAAGATCAAGCTCAATATTGGTTCCGTAGAGGGCAACCTTACGGTTATGTTTCTGTTGACCAGTTCATAAAAAGATTCAAAGAATGTCATATTGGCCAGAACTTAGATGAGGAGCTCTCAAAACCATTTCACAAATCTCAAAGCCAAAGAAATTCTCTAACATTTAAATCATACTCCCTGAATAAATGGGAGCTGTTTAAAGCTTGCTCAATGAGAGAAATACTTCTAATGAAGAGAAATTCTTTTACTTATGTATTTAAATCTGTACAGGTAATTTACTTTTTGATTTGCTTTGTACTTTCATCATTTATAACCGGCTTACATTCTTATCTTTATGGCTGAAAGCAATACTTTTTTGTTTATTTCTCTATGCAGCTTGTCATAATTGCTTCAATAACAATGACAGTTTTCCTGCGCACTCAAATGGCTGTTGATGTCATCCATTCAAGTTATTTTATGGGTTCTTTGTTTTATGCCCTTGTGATACTTCATGTTGATGGTTTTCCAGAATTGAGCATGACTGTTTCAAGAATTGCAGTATTCTACAAGCAGAGAGAATTGTGCTTCTACCCTGCCTGGGCTTATGCAATTCCTGCAGCAATCCTAAAAGTTCCACTTTCACTTTTGGAGTCGTTTGTGTGGACATCTATGACTTATTATGTCATTGGCTACAGCCCCGAGGTTGGAAGGTCAGCTGCATTTAGAAAACTTTTGTTGTTAGAGAAAAGCTAAAGTTATAGACTGGTAGTGCGGTACGATAATGGAACTTGGACAACATCTAAACTAAATTCATGGGTGCTGCAGTAATAAGTTTAATCATTTAACTCAGTATCAAGTGACACACTCTTAGTGGATTACACTTAAGAAAACGACAATTTAACGTCTGTGACTCTGTGTTGACCATTTGTCCTTCCCTTAGGGCTAATGCTAGAAATTCTGAATTTCACATATGATGTAATTTGGTGTGTGTTATATTGTCTTTATTAGGTTCTTCTGCCAATTCGTTCTATATTTTGGTGTGCACCTAGCATCAATATCCATGTTTCGTTGTATTGCCTCGCTCTTCCAAACTATAGTTGCTTCCACAACAGTTGGTGCTCTAGCCATAATGATAGTTTTACTGTTCGGTGGCTTCATTCTCCCGAGACGTAAGATTTCTATGAGCTCTTTTATAATTAATGTTTGATATTTATTTAGACATGAACTAACTTTTTGTTATTTCCCACTATGCTTTTATTGGTTGCAGCATCTCTGCCTAGTTGGCTGAAATGGGGATTTTGGCTTTCTCCTTTATCGTATGGTGAGATAGGCCTCACTGTGAATGAATTTCTTGCTCCTCGGTGGGAAAAGGTAATGTTTAGTTGCTCCAACAATCAAAGTAGCAATGGTGTGGTAATTGGTTTACTGAGCTGTTAGACTGTTGGCTGTGATTTCTTTCTTTCTTTCTTTCTTTCTTTCTTTCTTTCTTTCTTTCTTTCCGTTCCTCCGGAAGATATGGGATGTAGTTATCATCTCTGCTTGTCCACTGTTAAGAACTCTGGTGTTTGTCATCACACAATTTGTTATCTTAAACCTCTGTTTGGATTTGAAAACCTAACAAGTTTTTTGGAAATATATTCCTCTCTATATGATTTAGATTTTTTTGGTCAAACTACATTCTTATGCTTAGTAAGATCTGATTAGAGAGATGATTCTGATCTATCAACCTACAACACTTATTCCTTGTTAGTGGAAATCATTTTCTATTCGATTGTATTTACAGGTGATGTCTGGAAATACAAGCATAGCGCAACAAGCACTAGAGAGTCGAGGATTGAGCTTTGATAGCTACTTTTACTGGATATCAATCGCAGCATTATTTGGGTTCATACTAGTTTTCAATGTTGGTTTTACCCTTGCTTTGACTTTCTTGAAGCGTAAGTTAATCTTCTGCTAATCAGTAGGTTCTTCAATAAGCATAGCATTTTTTGCACTTGTGCTAAGCCATACATTTATATGCATTCAGCTCCAGGAAAGTCTCGGGCTATTATTTCTTTTGAAAGGTACTCTCAACTACACATAAGAAAAGATGACAAAGATAGTTTACAGGAAGAAAGTAAACCCACTGTTGATCGAGGAAATATGGCGGGACTAGAAACTGGTGAGATAACAAATTCTTATTGTCCACCACATAGGATGTTGTCGATTAAGTATATTTGTGTTCTCTTTCATGGTAATATATCTTAAGTGTGGATATATCATGTATCTTCCCCCTTTTCTTACTGCTGTTATTTGCAATTTCACAGGACAAATGGTTTTGCCTTTTGAGCCGTTAACTGTAACATTTCAGGACGTGCAGTACTATGTAGACACCCCTTTGGTAGATATTTTAAAGCTGCTTTAAATCTAGCTTTCATGTAGTTGTCGCTTGTCAGGTCTTATTCTTAAGATGATGATGCCATATTTTGTCTCAGGAAATGAGAGAACGAGGTCATAAGCATAAAAAGCTACAGCTTCTCTCAGACATTACTGGTGCATTCAGGCCTGGTGTTTTGACAGCATTAATGGGTGTCAGTGGAGCAGGGAAAACAACTCTTATGGATGTTCTTTCTGGAAGGAAAACTGGTGGTATTATTGAAGGTGATATTAGAGTTGGTGGATACCCAAAGTCTCAAGACACATTCGCAAGGGTATCCGGTTACTGTGAGCAAAATGATATACACTCTCCTCTAATCACCGTGGAAGAATCACTAGCATATTCTGCTTGGTTGCGCCTTCCATCTCAGACTGATTCAAAAACTAAGGCTGTAAGATACCCTTTTCAGACCATGAATGTACATTTTTTAAATCTGATACTGCATTTGATTATTGATATTGAATTCTACAAAAACTTTCCTATTGATCCTCCGCAGGAATTTGTTAATAAGGTCATCGAAACTATAGAGCTTGATGGGGTTAGAGATTCTTTAGTAGGCATACCTGGAGCCAATGGTTTATCAACTGAGCAGCGGAGAAGGCTGACCATAGCTGTGGAGCTTGTCGCTAATCCATCTATCATATTTATGGATGAGCCTACTTCAGGTTTAGATGCAAGAGCAGCTGCAATTGTAATGAGAGCAGTGAAAAATGTTGTTGAAATGGGAAGAACAGTTGTTTGCACCATCCACCAACCAAGTATTGACATATTTGAGGCATTTGATGAGGTAAGAGTGTTTCGTATGCGTTCTCTTTTTTTTATCTTTTGAAAAAAAAGGGAGGGAGGGATTAACAGTGAAATTTTAGCTTGTCTTCACACCTTTTTCTGATGAGAAGGTTACAAGTTCTGACTCCATATTTAGAAAATGAGAAAAAGGAGAAAAATCATTTCGTAATCCTCTTCTTGCAGTTGATTTTGATGAAAACTGGGGGACGGATTATCTATTCCGGGCCACTAGGTCAGAGCTCCAGTAGGGTTATTGAATACTTTCAGGTCAGTCAACTTTCAGAATTATAATAGCTGTAGTTTTCCCATTATTGTCAGAGATGCGATACTTGTGGTCTCTGAGAAACATAATTTCAGTCCGGAAGCTAATTAGGCTTTCTCCCATTATTGCTATAGAATATCCATGGAGTGCCCAAGATTAAAGATAACTATAACCCAGCAACATGGATGTTGGAAGTTACTTCTAAATCAGTAGAGAGTAGAACTGGCATAGATTTTGCGCAAATTTATAAGGGCTCCACCTTGTACAAGTAAGTAAAGAGACTAGTCTGTTTTATATGCTGCTTCTAAGAATGGAATCAACAAACACTGCAACTCTTTATCATAAATATGTATCAAAGCGGGTTTCTGGATCTATAGTAGGTTGTTGCTTCATTTTGCTTATTTAAAGTTTGCTAGGGAAAACAAGTAAAACTTATACTTCGTGTAATATGTCGAGATATTATAAATTTGAAAATTATTATCAAGAAAATGCATGGAACTTGTAAATGATATTCAACTTATATGGCAATGTTGGCCTTCTCTTTTGGTATTGTCACTGTAGGGAAAATAAGGAGTTGGTTAAGCAGTTGAGCTCACCAGCTCCTGGTTCAACAGATTTATATTTTCCAACTCGCTTCCCTCAGAATGTTTGGGAACAGTTCAAAGCATGCCTTTGGAAGCAGTGTTTGTCTTATTGGCGAAGTCCCTCATACAATTTGACGCGCATCATGTTTATGTGTGTCTCGTCTCTGCTGTTTGGTGTGCTATTCTGGCAGCAAGGAAAGAAAATGTCAGTAAAACAATTTTATTGATACTGGAATATACCACAATATTTGAAATTGTATTTGTTTATTTTACATTTATTTATCCAAATGGTTCTTAAATATTAAAGCTGCTTACTCTCTCTTTATCTTCCCTGGCTCATAGCAAGCGGTAACGCATTTCTACATGAAAACTTTTTTCTTCTGTCTAGATACTATCATGCCTATAATGATTGGGAAACCTTTACATTGATTCTTTAAATGCTCATGGCATATAGATGAATGATTATGCTATCAGGAAAGTACTGATTTCATGGTCTGTTTCTTGTTTTGTAGAAATAGCCAACAAGACCTGTTCAATATAGTCGGTTCAATGTATGCAGTCATAGTTTTCTTTGGCATAAACAATTGTTCAACAGTTCTACCATTTGTCGCAACAGAGCGTACAGTTTTATACCGGGAAAGATTTGCAGGAATGTACTCTTCGTGGGCCTATTCATTTGCACAGGTTTAAACTTCTCACAAACGTTTTTAATATCGCCTCATTTTCAAGCACTCCAAGAATGTTAATGTGACTGTCAGCAGTCTGCATACCTCATGAAATTGGTTTTCACTTTTAAAGGATCCAGTTACCAGTAGCAGTTCAATTATTTTCATGGACCTTTTGATCATAGAAGACCTTTTTCTTTTGATTCCTGTCTAATAAATTCTCTACTTGCTCTTGAACTTTAATTGCTTTGCAACCATATAATCAGGAGCTTCTGTACTGGCTCTTCTTGATTCGTCCTAATGACTTGGTTTGGATTCTGCAGGTGCTTATTGAGATTCCATACTTGTTTACTCTAGCAATTATATATGTGATCATCACATATCCAATGATCGGCTACTATTGGTCGGCCTATAAAATATTTTGGTCATTCTACAGCATGTTTTGTACACTGCTATACTTCAACTACTTGGGGATGTTGCTGGTCTCATTGACTCCTAATATTCAAGTGGCTTCCATTGTAGCATCATCTGCCTACACGATGCTGAATTTGTTTTCTGGATTCATAGTACCAAAGCCAGTAAGCTTCTAATCTATAAAGTACTTATCCGAGTAATTTCTCGAAGCAATATACAAAATTGTAATTAGAATACCGAAACCTGGCCATTCTCATACATGAAACTGTTAGAATAGACAAAAGATGTTGATCATGGCATGTTGTGGCCTAGAATGGAAAAAGACCAACTCAATCTGTGCCTTTTCTTGCAGCAAATACCGAAGTGGTGGCTGTGGCTTTATTATTTATGTCCCACGTCTTGGGCACTGAATGGCATGCTGGCTTCGCAGTATGGAGATATTGACAAAGAAATACTGGCATTTGGGGAAACTAAGACGGTTGCTGCTTTCTTAGAAGATTACTTTGGCTTTCACCACAATTTTTTAGGCATAGTAGCCGTTGTTCTCTTTATCTTCCCTGTTCTGTTTGCTATCCTTTTTGCCTACTTTATTGGAAGACTGAATTTCCAAAAGAGGTAGGTGTTCTACTTCTACTCCAACTGCTAGTGAGATCTGTATATGCGATTGAGTTAAATGAATAATAGTAGCATGTGAGCTTGCTCATATATATATATATATATATATATATGGGTCCTTCAAGTTTACTCGAAAAAAACCTGGTGAGATAATAATCACTGTATGCAAAATCAAATACGAAAGTACCAAAAGAGATAGTGTTATGAACGAATCAAATAAATAAATAAAAAAAAAATAATCACACACAAAATATAAAATCTAGACAATTTACTTATGTTTGTTGTCACATTAAGTTTTTCTTATTAATTTTCTAAAATATTTTACAAAAATAAAAAATTACGTATTTATAATATAATGAAGCTAAAACAATTTAAAGAGGACACTTCATTGCATTTATATATTGAACTTTTGCAGTGTATCAGATATTCCATCCCCTTAAACCCACTCGCTAATCGGTCAACAAGTTGGCTCTACTAACTTTACGTAGGTGTTATATATGAGATGACCCTCGCGCTACAACCGATCGTCTTGTTTGTATTAATTGACTGCAAAGTTGGATTGGCAGTGGTGATTCAAAATCTTTTCAGTGGGACAGACGTACGCTCAGAAAGAGCGGGAACACCCTTCCACAAAAACCTAAAAGACAATTACATCTATTATATCACATGCATAAAATATAGCATGCTACGCCCGTAAGTAGATCAGAACAACTGAACAAGGAAGCTAGCTTAGTTTGCAGTTCGCGTACTACATACTAACATGTCACCATTGAATTTGGTAAAACATGGTGATCTTGAAACATTCACTAATGATAGAAGAAGACGCAATTAAAAACAGAACAAATTATACCTACCACCTTTTTTTCTTTATCACTAAGAATTTGAAGTTAAATATCTCAAATACCCTTTAAAATATTTTATCCAGATCTCACTTGTAATGTCTGCCACTGAATGCCGAGTTTGAAGAATTTTTTCATTTTTTCATTTATATATATCTGCTACCAACCAAGTTTGAAGACTTTTTACATTAAAAAATATATAAAAATTGATGCTTTACACCATTTGAAGTGTTCTGGTCTCTATAAGTAACAGAATAGCTTCCTTCCTGCCTTTCAAACTCATCCACCTCTCTCTGTCTCTCACTCCGGCTTTGACTCTCTGCAACTTTGGAAACCTTTGATTTATCCTGCAATGGCCCAACTGGTGGGTTCAGATGAGACAGAATCTATGAGAATTGAGTTAGAGGAGACTCAAAGGACCACAAGTCAGGTGTCAAGGTTATCTAGTTTGACTTCTGCGCATCATTGTGAAGATGATGAGGAATTTGAGTTGCAATGGGCCGCAATTCGGAGACTGCCAACATTTAAACGGATTACTACGGCTTTGTTTGATGAGAAAAAGGAAGACGGAGAGGCAGACACCGGCAATGTCAGAGGGAAACGAGTCATTGATGTCACCAAACTCGGAGCTGATGAGCGGCATATGTTCATAGAGAAGCTCATTAAACACATTGAAAATGATAACCTGCGTTTCTTGCAAAAACTTAGAAGCAGAATGGACAGGTCACCCCCCCCCCCCCCCCCCTCTCTCTCTCTCTCTCTCTCTCATGTATAGCAGCATTATAGTTATCTATCTCAGTTAAGACTTAAAACTTACAAGCATCTTGTCTACGGCTTCAGATGGATTCTCTAATCTGATTCATGATTGAATATTTTTAATTGCAGGGCTGAAGTACAATTGCCTACCGTGGAAGTGAGGTATAAAAATCTGTGTGTTCAAGCAGAGTGCCAGTTGGTTCATGGCAAACCTCTTCCCTCACTCTGGAATACCGCAAAAGGCTTGTTTTCTGTAAGTACCAGGGCTCATTAGTTGCATAGATTCCATAAGTCACTACAGATTTATAGATCACCATTTTGAGCATCTGAAATCCTAGAGTTATAAATTTTAGTTTTTCTAGTTATTCTATAATTAAATCTTGAGATAGCTCGAGTATTCATATCCCATGTATCAATCTTGGTTGTTCTGCTTTTATTTGTTGAAACCTTAAAATTTTGATTACCTGTTATTCGTACTGTACATTTATGGCCATCTGAATCTATATATAATGACCTTCCCTACACAAAGGATACTCAAGGTTTAATTTCAGTTTAATGTTGCGGTAGTCAGTAGACTTCAGGTTGTTGAGCTAGCTTGTAAGTTCTAATCACATCTTAGGTAGTTAGCTTTCCTTTTCACAAGTCTAACTCTACACCTTGACATTACAATTTCATTGTCTTATTGTGGAAGTTTCTGTTTCGTTGGCAAGTTGCTTGTTTATTATGCTCTCTACTGTTGTGACAGGGCTTAGCCAATCTCTTGGGGTCAAAACAAGAAGCCAAGATAAGCATCCTAAAAGATGTAAGGGGCATCATAAAACCTGGAAGGTAGACCAATGAAATATTCAATATTAAGATGAAGTGAGGGAGCCAGGAATTGCTCTCCCAAGTCCTAATAGATCTCTCTCTTCATTTTTTTTTTTATATATTTTCATTTTATTTTACATTAAACAAGAGAAGAGAATAAAACCTCTTTTATATTGAGACTTGGTTGACTAAACTTCTGTTTTGATTCCATTCCAATCCAGGATGACTTTATTGCTTGGCCCTCCAGGATGTGGCAAAAGCACATTATTGCTGGCGCTTGCTGGGAAACTAAGTCAATCTCTCAAGGTGACATCAATGTCTTAGTTGAAATATTTAAACTCCCAATACGGCAATTCATTAACTTTTGTATCTTAAATTTTCAATATTAACACAATCATTGATGCAGTTATGGCTCAAATTAGAAGTTTTTATGGAAAACTAAAGCAAAAGAAAACATTACAGCACCATCACTACATTATTCCTGGTATTTGGACTGCTGTTTGGTTTTTGTGTAATTGGTTATCTAATTTATGTATAGACTTTACTCGGTGGTTCTGAATTCTGTCACACTCACATCTCAGCTGACTTCTTGTTGGTAGTTTTCCTAGGATACATTTTCAGTAAAAATCTTACCGTCACTGTAAATATAATTGTGCTGGCTATGAGATTTAAGGTTGGACTTGCTGTATTTTTTTATTACTTCTTTTCCCGAAATCATATTTGTTTGTTAGTCTTGGTTTACTTTCTTTCACTGGGTTTTCTATAATTTTTCCCAAGGGTAGGATATGAAACAACATATGAAGTTGCGAGCCACAACTTACAGCATCTTGGCTTCTTAACTGCTAAGCTATCACGCGCTTATTATCTTTTTCTTCTCTTCTCTTCTGTAAAAGGTTGCAGGGGAAATAACTTACAATGGTTATGGATTGGACGAGTTTAATCCTCAGAAAACCTCAACATACATTAGCCAATATGATCTACATACTCCAGAGATGACAGTGAGGGAAACACTTGATTTTTCTGCTCGCTTTCAGGGTATAGGAAGCAGAGGTGGTAAGTGCCCAATATAAATGGAGATTTTGATGAGTTACTGTTTGTATAGTTTCTAATCTGTTGTACACGTATAAAAGAAATCATGAAGGAAGTCAGCAGAAGAGAGAAGCAGGCAGGGATAGTTCCAGATCCTGATGTAGATGCTTACATGAAGGTTTCTATTTTATTTTCAATGCTAAAATAGAAGTGATCTTCCATTTTAATATACTTTATGCATATAGATTACTAATAAATCAGAAAGCTCTTGTACCTTTCTATTAAACCATTAGAGTATCTTAATCCTTAGTAAAAGCTGCAAGAATCTTATTTTGTTTGTATGATGCATTATGAAATTGACAGCCTTTTATTATTATTTCACCTAGTGAACTAATTGAATGAACCATTGAAGTTGAGTCCATTTTTTCTTTCCTTTGATACATTTATTATATTCATAACAACTAAGGAATAATGAATGATTATTCCCTTAACTATTAAAATCAATTCCTTAAAGATTTTATTGCGTAATTTCCATTCTTTTTCATTCTGTTCTTATACCATTGATCTAGCTGTTGTTTCTTGCAGGCAATATCAGTTGAAGGTTTGGAAAGTACCCTTCAAACAGATTATATTCTGAAGGTAATCCCTACTTTTATTTTACTGGAAAGAATACCTTACTAATTTGTTCAGTAATTTCTTCTTGAAACATGGATCCACATGGCATTTTTTCCAAAAAAAAAATCATATTTTTCAGATTCTTGGACTTGACATCTGTGCTGACATAATGGTTGGTGATGCCATAAGAAGAGGTATATCAGGTGGTGAAAAGAAGAGATTGACTACAGGTAGTGTATGTTTTGAGGGTAGACTTTCTAATTGGTCATTTGGTTGCTTCTTGACAAGACATGTTTGGAGAATGTAGCATATTTGAACATCCAGGGATTCGATTGAATAGGATCAAATTTTGTTTTAAGTTCAGGGGAGATGATTGTGGGTCCAACAAAAGGTCTATTCATGGATGAAATATCAAATGGCCTTGATAGTTCGACCACTTTCCAGATTGTATCCTGCCTTCAACATCTGGTGCATATCACCGATGCTACTGCATTGATTTCACTTCTTCAGCCAGCACCAGAGACCTTTGATCTGTTTGATGACATAATTCTGATGGCAGAAGGGAAAGTTGTGTATCATGGCCCGCGAACTTATATTTGCAAATTCTTTGAGGATTGTGGGTTTAGGTGCCCGGAAAGAAAAGGCATTGCTGACTTCCTTCAGGAGGTATGCCTGTGAAGCTCATAGTTACCTCCATATCTTCATTGTTTCCTTAAATGGTTATACTTTCTTTCTGATCCAGGTAATCTCTAGAAAAGATCAAGCACAGTACTGGTACCACAATGAACAACCTTACAGCTATGTTTCTGCTGACCAGTTCATCCAAAAATTCAAAGAATGTGAAATTGGCCAGAGTCTAGATGAGGAGCTCTCAAAGCCATTTGAAAGGAGTCAAAGTCGCAGAGGTTCTCTTTCCTTTAGAACATACTCACTAAGTAAATGGGAACTGTTTAAAGCTTGCTTAATGAGGGAATTCCTTCTAATGAGGAGGAATTCTTTTACGTATGTGCTTAAGTCTGTACAGGTAATCCACATCATGTTTGTGTTAAGACTTTCATCATCTATGATTAACTTTCATATCAATCCTTCATAGCTGAAAAAAATATTGTTGTATTATTTTTCTTTGCAGCTTGTCATAGTTGCTTCAATTACTATGACCGTTTTTCTCCGTACTCAAATGGCTGTTGATATCATCCATGCAAATTATTATATGGGTTCTTTGTTTTTTACTCTCATTATACTAGTTACTGACGGATTTCCTGAATTGAGCATGACCGTTTCAAGACTTGAAGTTTTCTATAAACAGAGAGAATTGTGCTTCTATCCTGCGTGGGCTTATGCAATTCCTGCTGCAATCTTAAAACTTCCACTTTCACTCTTGGAGTCCCTTTTATGGACTTCTCTCACATATTATGTCATTGGTTACAGCCCTGAGTTTGGAAGGTGAGTTCATATATGGAAACTTTAGCTCTATGTTTGTGGGACTTGACTTCAAGTGTCAGATGTCTGTTATTTGTTACACCTGAATGCCTTCAGTTTTTAGTGGCTTATCTCCTATACAGGTCTATTAGAAGTATATGATCCATTCGACAGTGATATATTAGAAAAATACGAATAACTAATGGATAGAGGAAGGAGAAAAGAAAGATAAGAAGATAAACATCAGTCTTCAGCACGGATTGGAAAGAAGTTGAGAGATCTTCTGATCTGATTTTTGTAATAGTAGAAACATAATGAGATCCATGATTCCATCCGCATAGGCTCCACAAATCTTACATGGACTCTAAAATGCAACTTTGAACATATAAGATTTTCAGGTTCTATTCATGACTGATTTCCCATTTACTGCAACCTCAGAATTAATTCTTTCTTGGATGCTGCACATGTAACATATCATTAAGTAGGTTAGGGAAAACTGAGGTGGCAAAAAGGACATATATGCAATGCAAGAATAGCGAAGTTGTTAATGTCTAGATCCAACTCCTGAATCTCCTATGTTGATGTGGTAATCAACTTTCAGGCTCGATGCAATGATGCCTTTATCCATCCAGCGCTTAGGATTACCCAAAGCACACTAATGAATTTCCTTTATGTTATTAGATTAAACACATATGGATTAAACCAGGAATAACACAGAAAATTGGCTCCTTCATTGACAGTTCATTCTTCAAGTACTGAATTTATAAATTTTGAATTTGATTGATATATGTGTGTGTATCTCATTTTGAAGTACGTTGTATTTGTTCCTATTAGGTTTCTTCGCCAGTTCCTTGTATGCTTTGGTGTGCACCTAGCAACAATGTCCGTGTTCCGTTCAATGGCCTCGTTCTCCCAAACTATAGTTGCTTCTACAACTGCTGGCGCTCTTGTACTACTGATTATGTCATCCTTTGGTGGCTTCATTGTCCCAAAACGTAACATCATTAAGTGCTCTTCACCAATTCATGTGAATTTCATTTGCTTAGATAAGTGCCGAGTGTACTCTTTCATTTTCCCCCTTCTATGGTCGCAGCCTCCATGCCTTCTTGGTTAAAATGGGGATTCTGGCTTGATCCAATG